>JADLIF010000785.1:0-43653 GCA_016648015.1 Steinernema khuongi | reverse complement strand
AAAGAGCCGATCTCTCATTCGACGCTTGAGCTTGACGCCTAAAGAGCTGATCTCTCATTCGACGCTTGAGCTTGACGCCTAAAGAGCCGATCTCTCATTCGACGCTTGAGCTTGACGCCTAAAGAGCTGATCTCTCATTCGACGCTTGAGCTTGACGCCTAAAGAGCCGATCTCTCATTCGACGCTTGAGCTTGCATCGTGTTCAGCGATCTCAGGATGACACCGCTCGGACGAGACGGTCGCCTGTCAGAACCGATGACTTTGAGCTTGACGTGGCGATGGTCAAGGGGAAATGGTATAGTGCATCTTCCGCTATCATTGGTTTTCCCTACTGTTGATAAGGTCTAGCTTCTTGCGTCAACAGAGAAAACAACGAATTCACCCCATGACGCAGTGAGATTTTGCGTCTAATCCTGTCCCAGAGGAACAGGAAAGAGATGTAGAAAAACAAAAGAAGAAAGAGCAAAAGCGTGGTTTTGGGATCAGCCAATCCTCGAAGACCAAAGTGTGATTCGGCGTGGGCTCAAAACTCTACTATTCGGGCATATACTAACGTGGTGAGAGTGTGACACTCTACGGAAGGAATACGCTCATAGAAAAGTTCTTTCCAGAGGCAGCATGAGTAAATTGGATTTCCAACTTTCGCTCCAAGCGTTCTTTCCTCAATAGGTTCAATAGGCTCCATAGAAAGCAGGTCCTACATACGTGTTTTCCTGCACGCCAGAGAAATGTTACAACAATTCAACTAACTAAGCTTCATTCAGGCGGTTTCTCCTGGCAACAAGTCTTCTACATTTGACGATATAGCTTGTTCTGCCGCTCTCTTCATCCAAATCGCTCAACTGATCCGTTTCCCGCAGTACAAGCTCCAGTCATGCATGTCCACACTCGTCAATGAATTTCATCTCAGTCATAGCCGCTAATCCTATTGAGGGATTAAGGCCGCCCACTTTCAAGTATATAACCCCAGCTATCCGGCTCTCCGTCAGGTCATCGTGATGCGTTTCCATCTCGTTCTTCTATTCTGTGTGGTTGGACTTGCCTGTGGCTACGTGGAGGATGCGGAAAACGGAGGTGAGAAGCAGCTTCGAAGATATGGAGTGATTCGGGGATATCGAAAGTACAAGGAGGATGAAGCCAGTAGCGAGAGCAGCGAGGAGGATTCTAAGGATGATCTTAGTCGGCCAGGTAAGGAGACTAATGTTCTTATGAACCATTATACTTACATGCGCCTAATCATTCTGATATATAAGCCCCTTTTAGGTCCCACAACGAAGTCAGGATTACCAGCGGTGCCGTTGTTCGTTCAAAAGTCGAATAAACCCCTCAAGGGAGGTAGAACGCAGCCGAAGGGTTTCTCCGAGAAATCATTCCAGTGGACTGCTCCTTACAGTCAAGGATCCAACTTCCAGGCTCCCGCCTGGAAAAAGCCTGCCCTGCATCTGAAGAATGAATCGACTCCTCCCACTACTAGTCCAACGCTTGCTGATGTCGATCAAGTCACTCCCGTCTTCACTGACATCTCCAAGGAAACCGTCCTAAAACCTGAGAAAAGCACCCCTTTTGGGGATGGCACTTCAAGTCCTATTCCAGTGAAGGACAATAAGTCCCTTCCTATCCATGACGCTCCTGTAAGTCCGGCTCCCCCCACTCACCAAACTCCGAGTCCCAGCTCAAGACTTGAGCGTACTACTACCCGTTCTCTAGCCACTCCCACAACCCCACACGCCAGTTTCCACCGCCTGAACGTCCACTTGGACCCACCCAGAGCTGTCTCTGCTCCCGCCCCTCCTCCGCAAACAATTGAACAGAACAGAGGAATACCTAGTGCTCCTGAATCGCTTTCGAACTTACCGAATATCGGTTCTGAAGTCTCTTATCCTAAAAGTTCACCACCGTTAAAGAAAACCTACTCAACTAAGGCCAGCAATAATACAGTTAAGCCTAATCTTGTTAGTGAAGGTATTGTTCATGTGTTCTAAATAGGACAGCCTACCGCGACCGTGTATGTATAGTTCTGTAACTGGTTTGTAAGGATGGATAAACCCTGTTAAGAGTTAAGGTGTCATGTTCATGTTAGCGGTGCTGCGCACTGCGACGCTCTGAATGGATGGATCATAGCACTTGACGAGGTGGATCATTCAGGCGTGGCCATAAAAAGTCGATTAGACAAGGAAAACACTAAAATAGTCTATAGTCTACCGTAATCTCCCAACTCTGCACTTTTCACAAACTACATCCCGCTACTGTTTGGAGGCGTGCGATGGATGGACAACTCTCGATGAGTCCGATTTTTTGGCACCAAAAAAAGACACGTCCATTCCACTTCAAGTCGCCTTAATCCCAGAGAGCCACTTCTAGGGCAGAGGAGGGGCGGCTTCCTTGTTGCACACCGTTCAAATTTATTACTGTAGGGCATAATGGTAGTATTTAGCTCCTCCAGTGCTTCTTCTTCAACATAGGAAGTTTGTTGTGCTTGAAAAGCCACTTGATCAGATCTGAGAACTCGGCGGCGGTCCACAGGCTATCCGGATGCTCGCTCCTGTGCTGCTCGTAGAACTTGCGGATATCGTCTTCTAAATGGTTTTTTTAATCAGTTTGATGCTCACTTCTTAACACTACGTTTTGCGAACTCCTCTAGGACGGGGAACAGAAGCCGAGCCCGGACGGCGGCTCTTCCGTAGCTTTGGCGGAACCGGAGATAGTGGAGAAGAAAATTGGTGACGTCATACTCGGTGTCGTTGAAGTCAGCGGCGAGGAAGGAGAGCAGGAACTGAAGATATCTTAGGAGATTCCCGAAGAGAACTTACATAGGTCAGCTTGTGGTGGGCGTTGCTTTCAGGCTCCAACTCTCCGAAGACAAGAGGAAGAACTTCTTCCTTCACCTTCGGATTCAACGCACCCACAACATCTAAGGCCATGCGCATATATAAGTAAACATCTCCAGCCTCGGTGGAGTTCTCAGGTAGCATTAGATCTACAGTACTCTTGATTTCATCTCGGTTTTCCTTGATCTAAACAGAATTCTGGCGTTAGTTGAAGCCGACAACGCACCTTACCAGCGTGAGCACTCCCTTCAAGAGCTCGGGGTACGCACAGGAGAGGTCGACGATTGGTGGCCGTTCTTTCATTGGAATAGAGTTAGCGAGTGCGAACAGAGTAAAGACCGAGAGTTGCAGCAGCATCGTGGACAACCGCACGCTGAGGATCGAGAAGTAAAGTTGCGGTGGGGAGGTGAGTGGTGCATGTCTGGACGATGAAGAGACCCCAAAGTTTAGCAGAGTCGTGCATTGACTCTTGCTTATGGTCAAGTGGTTTTCCCCTCGGGTGCGGGTGCGCAAACTTTGTTGTGAGTATCCTATAACCAGAGCTGTCATCGGGTCGACCCAAAATCTTGGGATTGTTGGTGAAAAAGTCCCCGGGAGAAAAAGTAAAAGTTTGCAGACTTTCTCCATTTTTTCATGCGAACCAGTTTTGGTTTAGCGCCAGACGCTGGGTACATAAAAGCGTCTGTGTGCTGGATAACCAAGCACATCAAACTCCTCGTCTTCGTCGTCTCCTCTACGTGCTACTAATTGTTCCACTTTCTTCGAACAGTTATACGCCTGGTGGCGGCAGTAGATCAGTATGTCCTGCAATTTTCCAGCGTTAATTTAATTTGTTAAGATATCCTACGTCTAAGCTTATATTATCGGCACCAACTGCCTCTAAAAAAGAATCCAACTTGTTTTTAGCGAGAAGCATTCGCTCCTCAGCTTTGGCGTAGCTCGTCTTTCGCTTCTCGTCCTTCGAGCAATCTTAATCCGCGAAGGTCTTGGGAGTTTACCTCTTTACGCTGTTCCTTTAAGAAGAGGCCAAGTTGCAGATGCGTCGCATTAAATTGTCTTCTTAATTGGTTGCGCCAACCTTCCACGTGATTCGCAGTTCGTGGGCCGTCATTGTCGTACTGTTCCCACTTATCTCGGTGCACGAACCAATAGGTACGAGCATTGAATAGGTAACCAATAGGTACGAAGGGTGCGCCTGCTTCTTAGGAGCAGGATTCAGAAGTTTCCATCGGGATTCTCGCTCCATATTCATCGAAATGTGAGATTTACTCTCATGAGTTTTCTGAACCTTCCAAATTGTTCTGAAATTTGGACTTTTTCACCTGGGGACTTGTTCTCCCGGGGACTTTTTTCACGTAACCTAGAAAACCTAGAAGCACTTTGATATGAGTATGCTTTAAGCCGAACATTAAGCTTGGACGACCTTGTTTTCCAACCCGAGCCTTGATCCCGCCTCCCTGCTGTCGAACCGATGACATCTCCAAGTCTGACTATTCTTTATCAGCATAAATTAACAGCGAATCCGCCTGCCCCTCCATATATACACCCACTACAACTGTAACTCAGGATCCAAATTGGTCGCTGTTCTCGTCGATGCGCTGGAACTCGTAGCATCCACGACCGTCCATGTGCAGGTAGTACTCGTGGTGCACCCACAAGGACTTCCGGTGAGACACGGTGAAGAGCGTGATGCCGCGCTCTTTGCATAGCCGGTACATGGCGCCTTCGACGTCGACCGACACGGCTGAGGTGCACTCGTCAAGGATGGCGAACTGGGGACGGTGGTAGAATAGGCGAGCCATCTGGAAAAGGGGAGGTACTGTGAGGGAGAATTCGTCTTACGGCAATTCTCTGCTTCTCGCCTCCGCTGAGCACGTCCATCCAGTCCTGGACCGAGTCCCAGCCTCCCTCGCGGTTCAAGATGTACGAGAGTTGGACGTGTTCCAGCATCTCGTTCAAGTCGTGGTCAGTGATCTTCTTGCGGCGCATGTCCGCTGGTCGGTCGGGGTAGATGACCTGGTCGCGAAGGGTTCCAAGGGTCATGTACGGTCTCTGTGGGACGTAGAAGAGCTTTCCCTTGGCTGGCTTGGTCAGTCTTCCTCCAAAGAGAGGCCAGAGCTCTCCTAGCACACGGAACAACGAGCTCTTTCCACAGCCGTTAGGCCCACACACGAGCACATTCCGCCCAGAAGGCACTTCCAGGTCGAGGGAGCGGATGAGGACGTCGCCGTTGGGGGTGACCAGAGGAACGCCCTCGAAGCGGATCACGTTGTCTTCAATGACCAGTTCTCCTGCAAGAACGGAGAATATCAGTGTTGAACCATGCTGCTTACCGGCTCCAGGAGTCAGTTCACTGGACATCAAGGACGGCACACTAGATCCCTGATCTCCATTGACCATTGTCCGCTCATACTTCCCCTCTTCTAGATCGCTGAGGACGTTCATCAGCTGATCCACACGCGTCGTGAAGCCGGCCAAGCGGGTCAGCTCCCGTCCGGCGAGCGAGAGTCGACCCAAAGCTTCGGCCAAACGAAACATCATCCGACCGCTGTTGTAGTAGTCCTGTATGAGCTCGTTTTTGCTCTTCGTCAAAATGTCTTTGTCCTTCTTGAAGAACTTTCGACTGACCGCGTACCATCCGACTACGGTAGCGCAGTACTTGGCGATGATGTTGTCGATGAAACCGATGAAGAAGCGGAAGATAATGAGCGAGCGGAAGTGGCTGATCATGCGTTCGAAGGAGTTCATGATCGAGGTTCGTTCTCGCTCGTTGCCCTGGAGGAAAGTGGCTTGGTTCATTAATCCAAAGCTGTCTAGCCCGGCACAGAAAGCTAACGCCTGCGCCATCTCGTGAACAGGTTAAGAAGACCGCAAGCCTACACACCAATGTTTGAGGGCTTGGTATAGGCCGGAATGGTCCACAATTTGGGCCGAACTCAAGAGCAGAGTTTAGTTCATGGTCCCTTTGTCGCACCACGGCTGTTTGGGTCGGACTAAACGCTCCTTACCTGATAAAAGGCGATTTCCTCGCTGTTCGTGATGAGCCGAGAGTTGACATATCTGAAGTCTCCTTCCAGCTGTTGCTCGACCACCGTCAGGCGACCGATTGGACGGCGGAGATAGGTGAGGAAGACACCGGAGACAAGAAGGTAGGTGAAGAGTTTCGAAGGCGCTTGGAAGCCTAGGGTGGTGCCCAGAGTGTTGACGTAGAGCGCCACGTCCACCAGAGGCTTGGACAGGTTCGAGTAGAGTTCGACGATTCCCTCGCAGAAGCGGTCGACGTCTTGGGTCAGCAGCTGGTCGGCATTGGCGATGCGGTTGTCCAGGTTGGACATCTTGTAGAAGGTGAACCCGTTGAGGTACTTTGCGTAGAGATGCTTGGTCAGACGTTCGCGGAAACGGAGTTTCAGCTCGCTAAGGCCGAACTGTCAAGAAGATGGGTCAGACTGCTGCAGCGAAGAAGAGTCTACCTTGAGTAAAGCGTTGATGACCGAGATGGAAGGCATGCACAGGAGGTAATCGAGGAGGGTCTTCACAAAAAGGTTCTTGTCGCGGTCGATGATGGCGCTGAAACACAAGAATCATAGGGCTCCCCTTGTCTTGTTAGCCTACGCCTCGACTTTAGTAGAAGTGGTGATCATCCACACATCGGCGTAGGTTCGGCAGAGAAGACACACTGCTACTACGACCATGTAAAACACCTAAAATCTTCATATAAATTTCCCTTAAGGGATAACTAAAGCCGACCTCTGAGGAAAAGATATTAGGTATGATGATTTTGAGGATCTTCTTGAGCTTCTTGAAGAATTCCCAGTCAACGTGGGCCTTCTCTGCCTTTTTCTTGGAGGCATCTTCTTTGACGAATTTCGCGGAATGTTTCTTGCTACTAAACGGAGCCTGTACATGACCTGCCAAAATGTCCCAAACACTCTTCCATATTTACTGTGAGCATCTTTCCAAATATTCTGAGAAAAATGACCTGCCAGGGATAAGAACGTAAGTGACCCAATGGCCAATCATGTCATTATGTTCTGGACCTGCTTATTCTGGCCGGTCAAGGGCTGACTCGACAAGCACAGGCTAAAGATTGGTTACAAGTATCATTTTTATGCATTTTTAGCATTATTGAAATGGAGGGTTTGCTGGACACGTGGATCCACACCGCAGGCCATCAAAGAGTGCTTATAAATAATGGGTGATTTACTCCATGGGAACTTCAAAATGGGAAGAGGAAGGAACACGCAGAACGAATATCATACGTTGTCCCCACTTCTCATGTGGTCACAGTTTCACGGGACTCTCTTCTTCCCAAAATCGAAAAATATACAGCACAGTGCAAACAGAAAGCAATCCATTTGGGGAAAGTAGCACAGGACCAAACTACACAGTATTGCAATGCTCAACTTCGCTGGTGAACTCCATCACCAGCTTCTGTCAATGATCCAGTCGGAGTGAGTTTGAAATATAGTCACCACCACACTTACTTTAACCCATAATACTTCGTATACAGATGAATAACCCCGAAAACCGTGGTGAGACCAGCTATGGCCGGAGCAGCGTCGCCCCACTTGATGGACGCCGTCAATTTACTGAGAACGGCCGGCATTCTGCAATGAATAAGTGTTTTAAAGCGGAAAACGGGAAGAAGAACGGCGTACTACTATGAAGCAGCGGCAAGATGTGCTCTCCGGGTTGTCTTCGCCCGCTCGTTTTGGGGAATACAATTCTTGTGCTGTGACGGCTCGCCCCCATCGTCGATTATGCGCACTTTGCTGTAGTGTGATCGAACGTCGCGGCCGGCAGATAACGCCAGCGCCGCTGGAGACGTCGCGATCGATCTGCGTGCGCCAAATGAAGAGGGAGAATGGTCTGACCGCGAAAGGGGGCGTTTTTTGAGGGCTGAAAATGTGCAGTTTTTTTTGTGCAGGACCACTTTTTGTCAATCTAGACATGTAAAAAAGACATGAAATATTGAAAGAGACACATGTTTTTGTTGACCTTGGAAGCAAATTGTTCAGTTCCACATGGCCTTTGTGTTCCTAAGCTGCTCGTAGAGGCACAATCTATCTACATGTAGCTCCCTGGAGCTCAGTGTATCTGGTGTCCTATACAGAAGAGGGTAAAAAGTTAAAGCGTGCTGAGTAAGACAAGAAATAAGTTTCAATTGAGAGAATCTCCAGAATCTACTGTTAACCGACGTTCAGAGCACAGCTCTCTCAGCTCGGCTGCGAGCGGTCTCTGGCGGCGATGGTAGCCATATAAAAAGAGGCCCTGACGTGAATCTGAATCTCCAACTGAGCACAAATGTAAATCGATGTGCACACCAAAGGACAGGTCATCAAGAGAGAAGCTCAGTTTCTGTTCTCAGAGATACATTTATTTGGGTAAATGACGAAAAATATACAAATTTCAGCATTTCAGGGCACTGATGAGCTTCTGCTTTCCTTCTTCCCCGAGCATCACGCGAGATTCGTCGCCGGTGATGTCGACGAGGACCGACTTCAACACCGGATCGGCGAGGCCACCGACGAACATCGTAACGTCGGAGAGTCCATGAAGGTCCTTGGCCGGGGCTACGACATCGTCGAAGGTGAATCCGTCGGTGAGGACGACGACGGCCGTTTTGCGATCCTTACGGCGTTTCTCCAGCGCTTCTTTCGTGAGTTTCAGAGCCGCGCCAGTCTCCGTGATTCCGCCGTTGAAGGTGAGATCTTGGAGACTTGTTCTAGAACATAAATCTACGGTCACCTACCCTGAACCTTAGATACAACGACCGCCTTCTCGTTTTCTTCGTCCAGAGGCGTAAGGATCTTCATTCGACGGTGGCTACTGTATTTGATGATGCCGACCTGAACACGACTTTCCGAGAGAGGACACGGGAGAGGAGACTCACGTGTTGGCCATCGGGCTTGATGTCGAGGCTCTGGACGATCGCGACCATGTAGCTCTTCTGCTCCTCGTAGAACGTCCTGACAGATCCCGTGGAGTCGAGGACGAAGAGGATGTCGGCGAAGCCACAAGCGGGCTTGCTCGTTGGAGTCGGGGCGGGGGGAGCGACTGGATGGGCGATGGGTGGTGGAGGGATGGACTGGTCGCGTTTTGGTGCGGCCGGTGCAGGAGTTTCTGGAAGGGCTTGGGAGTGAGGCATGCCCTAGAGTCTCTCTAAGGAGATGAGCAGTGCTACCAGGACCCTCCTTACTTTCAAAGACCTACACAAATGATACCGTGCTCTTTGCTGTGATCATCAGCTTTAGAAATATATGGAGATTAAGATTGGAGGTGACGGGAATTCCCTTCAAACCCATCTAACTCACCTTCCGACGGTCCATACTGTCCTCGAACGACGGCAATCACCTAAGCAGTGCACGTGAAGCTAAATAATCCTTCAGAAGGCACTCACAACAACGAAGAGAAGGAGATGAGAACGGATCATTGCTGCCTTGGAACACTGATTGAACCTCCATCTTGGTGCTTTAAAAATACTCAATGAGTTCACCTCCTACACCGGTTTGGGTCGGAAGCAAACAGATCTTATCTCATTTGGAGATTAGAGCGTGACCGAGGTCGGCCAAGCGCGCTAAGCCACAAAGGACAGACGACAAAGGGTCTTGAGAGTTGGGCTCAGAGGGCTGATCCAGTTCCTCATTGGAGAATGTGTCGGATTTGGTTTACATGACGGAAATTAAGTAAAATCTTGTCATAGGAGTTCCAAAGTTTAGCAGGTGAGAAAAGAAGTTCAAGTGTTCGATGGCGAAGCAACCCGTTTGGTCTCGCTTTTGAGGTGTCGCTGCTGGAGATTGATGTCCAAGGTTCAGAACCTGTTAAAGTCCCGCGCTCTTTGAGTCGTACTTGACATTCGGACAGCTGTTTACAGAAGCAACCAGCTGAACCTTGGGCACACTTCTGTTTTGGAAGGAGCGTAGGAAATTTCGCATGTTTGAAACTCGTCACAAGGTGTTGAGGTCAGAGCGCACGTTTCATTCTCTAGCGTTTGCACTAGTAGCTCGATCGTCTTTGAAATTAGGATTGTGCGGAGGTAAACCGATCATTGATTAATGGAAATCACATCAGGGCATTTTAGGAACTTCTTACAGATGTGAAAAGTATCGGCGACGACGACAGTCTTCTTCATAAAGTTTCTGGAACTACGGCTCTATTGATCGACGTTTTCTGTAGGGAGCAGTGATGGGCACCTGGCTGAAAATCTAAATGAGCTCGAGCACGAGCATGCTCATTTCCCTTACGGTAAACGAGCTCGACTCGTGCTCGACCCGTTCCCATCACTGGCAGGGAGAATCAGGCTAAAATTTTGCGCATTTTTCATTCAACATGATTAGCGGTCACAACAACCAAAGGAAGCCTAGAACGAGCAAAGGAAATACTCCAGAAGTAGATCCAGTGTTCGTCAACTTTGATCTGATGTTCCTAAACATAAGCTCAAATTGAATATCCTCTTCCTTCTCTTTGCTCAACGTGAGCGCGGCGAGGCTTCCCTGGCTTATCAGAGTGTGGTTCGGGATGTGTGCGTTGCAGAGGAACTTGTATCCACCGACGACGAAGTTTCCGAGTCGTACCTCCAGCCACGTGTATTGCCTTCTGGTGCATTCCGGGTTCTCGTGCGCCACTTCTTTCAGTTGTATCTCAATCTGGTGTCCGGCTGGTGCCTATACATATATCATCTTGAAGTCCCAGAAGAAAGGTAGAGTTACTCACCGTTAGAAACCAGTAGCAAAGGCCATAGTCGTCTAGGGCACTCCAGTTCATGCTTAGGCGTTGCCATTTCGTCGTGGAAGCCTTAACCGATAGACATTCTTCGGAATGACTTCCTAGTTGGTTGCACGACCGTCCCAAGAAGCCCCGAGGACATATGCACTTTGTGCAGTCGTTAGGGTTCAGAAAGCCTCCGTTATCGCACTTCACCTCCGAAGAGGCGCATCTATCGAGACAGCGGTAGAGGCGGTTGAGCAGTAAGTAGTCCGAGTGGGACGGACTGTCCGTGTTTAGCCCCATGCCGGGCTGATTGAGTGGGTCCTTGGCCACCATTGTGAGCAAGCCTTTAGCCTTCTGATGGAAGTCTGCAACACTTCGCTTAACAAGTGTCGGCTTTTCATGTGCGTAGAGTAAAGTGCTCTCAACGTACCTGGGTAGTACTGCAGCAGACTGTCAAAATCATAGGGAACGTCGTAGGTACTGCTGAGGAAGTCAGCAGTCTTCGCAAACAGCTCTACGTGGTCCGGATCAGTGTTGTTCCACAGAACAGTAATGTATTCGTCACGGTCGGGCCTCAACTGCATTTCGTACATTCCCAGCGTGTACAGCATTGTTTCGTAGTAGGTGCCGGTCTAAAGTAATAAGTAATAAGAATAGAATAGTAAAGGAAAGACAAGAATAGACCGAAAACTATCATCCTATATATGTATGTATTACGTTTCTGCATGTTCCTTCAGGTAGGGAAATAACCGGTGTAGATGTCCTTCCCGTAGTTTCTGTTCTGCAGTGTGTACCCTCTGTGCCATTTCTATAGACGACTGTGTGCTCCGTAGATTCTTCGCTGAATTCGTCGGAGACGTCTTCAAAGAAAAGGCACGTCTTCGAAGCAATATCCTCCAGGACGGCCCTCACATCAGGTCTGTCGTCAGAGGCTGGAATGCCTGACTTTCATCGTAAGATTTCCTACAAGACGCACAAAAGTCCGAAGTGAACCTGTAGGGAATGGGTCTGTCCGTTGGCCACAGACGATCTGGCAGGTTGTCCCTGTTGATGGCAGCTCTCTTGGTGATGGTGGTGGAGGTGGCCACAGCCAAGAAAATAGGAAGAAGGAAAAGCATGGATGGCAAAACTAGAAGGTGACTGTTCAAAGGAGACATTTCATCAACATTAAGGTGGCTCGAGACCTGGGTTAGAAGCCGGTTTTGGGGGGACGACGTCAAAGCTCTTCCTAAAACAAGTTGTCTACAAAACAAATTGCCACTTTATTCTTTTTTTTCATGATTTTCCTCGTGCCCATTTGGGTAGGACGGAGGATGACAATAAGAAACGACGATTCTTCCCTTCTTTTCTCATGGGAGAACAGAACCAGTGATTACACAGTTCCCAAAAATGTAGTTCAACAGAGTTGTACAATTGGGTACTCAAGGACTCCGAAGTACGGCGAGATCCTTCACGCGGGTTATGGTGTGAACAACAAACACGGGAAACAGTTAAAAAGAACCTTTATTCAACACCCGGCAACATGATCGCACGCGAACGTGCGTCGTCGCCACATCCCATTAAATCCTGCAAAGTCCCATTCTGTCTCAATTTGTAAGTTCACCTGAAAGTCTGAGAGTTATGCGGTCGAAGGAGACGGGGCAGACATTGCTTTGCAATTGTCTAGACTGTGTTTTGCTCGCTACCTACGCTTCCGATGAATTTCGTCGCCTCGCAATACCAGTGTGAGGTGCTACCATCGTTGATATCGCATTACCGTTGCCAAATATGCCATTTCACACATAAACACCGCACAAACAGAGCGATTTCTGTGGAGCGATGAGGTTGATTCCTGTGCTCGGTGCGCTATTTCTCGCAGCAGCGGTTCTTTCTGGGCCAATCGGCGATCGAGAGGCGTTGTCCTCGGAGTATGCTGACGGGTCCAACAACACCTCTTCTAAGCCTACTCCTGCTTACAAGGAAACGGATGGGAACAAATCGGCGACGCTTGACTTTCTTCGCTCGCACAATCTCGCCGACCTAATGAAGAAAAACCTCTCCGAGTGGATCAAAGTCGAAGTCGAGCGAGGGAGCGGCTCTAAGGTCTACAAAGCTCTTCACTCTATTCTGCGAGGAGATGTGAACTTTAAGGAAAGTGAGACGTTCCAAGGATATGTTTCTGAGCTCGGTTCCTTTTTGATGAAATTCGCCACGCAGAAACCGGAAACCAAGGAGTTCATTCGATGTGCAGTTGAAGTTTATGCCAGCTTTGATGGTGTGTATAGCGCGTCGAAGATAAGAGCAGGGCAGGCCAAGGTCGAGCGAGCGGCATTAGCACTTTCCACTGAGGCCCTGGAGGATCTGAAGATCGCCATAGAAACAGCTGATTCTGACGAAGTCAAGACCAGCTAGGGTTCTTTTGTGAGCGCTATCCTGGTTGATAATTAAACTTGTCATGTTGTTATGTTGGATAAATAAACTCTTCTTGTAAAGCCAGGACTACTTCGAACTTACCGCGTGTAAAACGGCGATGGGTCCATCTGTTAGGCAAGACCTCCCAACGGCAAACGTTGAACCTGCGACGCCGAGATTTGGCGTGTTGTTGGTCTTTGCAAGGTCTCGCTAGATTCTTCCTCTCACCTGTTCCGCAAATAACCGGTGGTCCCCAAGCTACCGTACCCAGTATAAAATAAATAAAGAACTCTAATGCCAGCAAAAAAAGAGAGCTGAAATGTCGTAGGATTGAATGGAGCAGATTGGGTGAGTAAACAGACGTCAAATGCCCAACCTATCCACATCTTGACAGGTGTCTTTTACAGATTTCATAAGTATGTAAGGAAGATAAGTCCAAAAGTCTTCGCACCAACAGTTTGGCGTCGGTGATGTCGCCAAGGAAAGTTGGAATACAAGCAGTGTACTTCATTAGCATTTACATAATCTCCATGTTCGGTTCCATGGCGGCAGGTGGCAGGAGCTTCACTTCGCGCCCTCGACGCCCTCCGCCCGCGCGGCACATGTTCCGCAGTTCGAAGGCGTTCAAGCAGCTCTGGCAGCTGAATCGGCAG
This sequence comes from Steinernema khuongi, assembly GCA_016648015.1. Classification (NCBI taxonomy): domain Eukaryota; kingdom Metazoa; phylum Nematoda; class Chromadorea; order Rhabditida; family Steinernematidae; genus Steinernema; species Steinernema khuongi. Next base: position 30,071 of record JADLIF010000785.1, on the reverse strand, counting down.
TTCTCCAGCATCCACGGATTCTTCTGGCACTCTCCGCGGCGAGACCACGAACGGCAGTCGCGGTGATAGTCGTCGCACGTTCCGTAGTTGTAGTCCGTGGGAATACAGTACCCGCAGCTCACTTTGCAGTTGCACGCCATCCACGTCGCGTTCCGAGAGCACTGACCCTGCAGGCCCCAGAACTGGCAGCACACGTTCTCGTTGAAGCAGCCGGGCGACTCGCACTTCTCGGGACGAGGAGCCGGTGTGGTTCCTGGAGTAGTTTCTAACCGTAATTTTGCCTTTGCGGACATACCTTCTGATTGGCCTCCACCGCCACACACTTGGGCACGCGTCCGCCCGCATTTTCCACAGCTCTGGCGGCAGTTCTCCGTCATCCACAGGGCGTTCCGGGTGCACTCGCCGGAGCGGGACCACTTCGCGCAGCTCTTGTGACGGTCAGAGCACTCTTAAAAGTACGGTAACTAGAAGAAATAGTGAAAGAAGTTGAGTACTACTGTTGAGTAAGATCGTCATATCATCTTACTGTATCTTCTAGGAAACTATGTCATCAGGTTTTCCCCCTTTTGTTAGCCTTGTTTAAGTGAACTACCATCGTTTATATTGTAGTCAGGGCGGCACTTGTTGCATGAAGCTTTGCACCTATGAAAAGACGCTTATGTGGAGAACCGAGGGACCGCACTAACCAGGCAGACATGTACCCAGGATTCTTCTGACACTCGCCGGACGACGACCAGAATCCGCAGCACTCGTGCTCGTTGTAGCAACTCACCTAAACATGGTTTTGATAGGACTAAAAAGTTCCTATTCTGAGGTAGCGTACCTGAGCAGGTGGGGCGGCAGTGGTAATGACGACGGGAGGCGCCTTTGTCACTGGAGGCTGAAACAACTTTATGTTCGACTACATCAAGCTTTCTCACGATAGAATTTTAGCCTAAATAATAAGTAGGGAGATCCAGGAGGATTGCGTCTCACCACTACGGGTGGGGAGTCGGCCTTTGAGGAACCTCTGCTTCTCAGATCATCCTTTTGCTAACCTGTGCACCGGCAACGCATTTTCCTCCCTGGCAGAGTCCATTGTAGCACGCTTGCTCGCCGTTTGTGAACGAGGCACAGTTGCCACCCGTCTTCATCTTCGCCGCGCAGCGAGGCGCTCCGTGTGATCGATCGCAGAAGAGGTACCTGCAAGCAGTGGAGATTACTGTAGCAAGTGTGGACATACTTGGATCCACAGTCTGCAGAGGCACACGTGGGTCGTGGCTGGTAGCCGTACATATTGTCCGTGTATTGGTTCTTCAGTCCGTCGACGTTCCTCCATGGCTCGAACGGACGCATCAGAGCCGACCCTAAAGAAGCCACATCTGACCGCCAGTGAAGGAGACGGACCGAAGTGGTTGGCGCTACTGCAGAGTTGCATGTCCGGAGGGTAGGCGTTCTCACGGTCGAAGCGGTTCTGCTGCTTCTCGCGCCACATTTCCCAAATGAGGTCGACGAAGGAGTGATGCAGCCAGAAGATCGGGTCGTTGGCAGAGGTCGACTGGTCCAGCATGTCACCACCAACGTAGATGTGGACGTTTCCGTGGGTGTACTCAAGAACGTTCCAGTCGGTCCTAATGGTGCAGCCCTACAATTGCGAGGGAGGTCAGGATCCGTAGCCCTAGGAGCTACCTGTCGAGGCGCCGTGAACGCCATGACATTCTCCACCTGGGTCTGCTGGAGGACGAACTGGACGTCCGACTCTCTGAAGAGGTTCGCCTGGGCGCCGACCTTGCGAAGAATGTTCGCTCGTCCCTGCAGAGTTCGCCAGCCGGCGAATGGTCCCGTCACGACATTCCCTGCAGCGTCAGTCGTTCCCATGAACTCTTCGGAGAACATGATGGAGTCGCGGGCGTCAGGCAGATTCTGATCGAGCACGGAGTCCCAGTAGGGAAGTGCTAAAGTGGGATCGATCTGTCGGATAGCGATCTCCATTCTAGGGAGTACGGTAGATAGGGAGAGGACGACCCGTACCTCTTGATGAACTCGCGATGCCAGGCTAAGAAGGCGGGGCCGGAGTGGGCGCCTCCAGCCTCGGCGAACTGCGAGTGGATCGTTGCCAGTTTATCGTACTCTCCGGAGCCTTTCAACTGCAGCATCACAGCGTGGAATCGTCCGCGCTCCTCGTCGCTCATCATACGGTACTCCTTCCTAATGGCTTTTGTCAGTGGCTTCCCACTGGACAGCGTACACGCGTTGGAGCCGGCCTGTCCGTTTCCTGGAAAGCCATTTTAGGCTACAAAGCTACAGTAACCCACTCACCTCCCATGTACTGACAAAGACAGCCAAGATCCATGCACTGGTAGGGCGTGATGGCGATGGGGGCTAACTCAGCGGCGATCATCGGCGCCGGGACTCCGGGGAGCGCCGGAGCGAAAGCGGCCTTCGCCGCCACCGGCGGCGCTGCCTGAACCAGAGAGGTTCACTCTTTCCAAGACCGACTCACCCGCGCTCCGGCGTCCCACTTGTGCAGCTGCTCGCAGACGATCTTAAGGGCCGGCGTAGGGGCGTCGGCGCAGTTCACCTGGGCCTCGGCGCCCCTCAGCACCCCGGCCACGGCGACCAGCAGCAGAATCCACTGGGAACGGCTCATCACTGAGGCGATCCTAAAAGGGGAAACTCAAAGTGGCCAGTGCTCAAAACAGTGGCGATGTTACAGCGGCGCCGAACGAGCGGAGAAGGTAATCTAGGGGAGAAATGGAGAAGACGAAGGCGTGCAAGCGTGCGGAACTGGTCCTTTTTTTGCCTATGATGCGCGCAAACAACGGAATCGCGGGCAAAACAAAAACGAAAGTTCGCCGCTGTAATTCGGCGTCCTACTTGCTCACCTGAAGACGATTTATTGTTTAGCGATGCTTCGAGGCCGAAGGAGTCCACGTAGAAGCACGAAGTGCGGTTTCAAGATGAAACATCGATTGTGGTAACTTCGCAACCGGTTGTATTGACGAAGCCTCGGTGACGTCAGGCGGAAGTTTGGAAAAGCTTAAGAGTTTCGCTTGCTTCAGCTTCGGGGTGGGATCATACATGGCTCGGGCCCTCACTTTGTGGACGCTTCTTTGGTCCTTTCTCTAATTATGGCTACGAAGAAGTGCTAGGAGTTGCTTTCAGCTTCAGGTGCACCTCAAAGGATCTGTGGTCATTACCTAGAGATTCTGCCAAAGTCCATTTTAAATAGATTATTATGGCCAGTGGGGCAAACTCAAAGCCCGAGGTTCTCAAGACTCTCTCCTAATCTGTTCTTCTTCGAAGATCGGCCGGTTCGTTTCCTCCCCGAGCGGGATCGATTGCGAACCAATTTAAAGCCAATTATGACCATCTTATCTGTCAGTGCGGAATTTCTTCTTTTTGTGGGCATTCCTGACTAAGATGTGAAACATTAGACGTAACCATAGCCATTCATGAACCGGTCCTCCTTATGTGTTATGGCTACCCGACTCAACACTGCCAAGAAGCGACAAGTTTCGCTTATTTTTCGAATTGTATCAATTATAGAGCAGCTGTTAATAACTTAACATTGTGCATTGTTAACCATAAGGGTAACTCCCAAACCGTAGTGCTCTGCAGGGTCGAGAAGGATAGGCATACCAGATTTCTTGTGGACATTGGTATATAAATCGCTTCTTTTGCCAGCTTCTAAACGTTGTGTTTCGAGGAAAACTCTGGTGTTCAATTGAGCACCCACAGGAAGTAAACGGTCGGAAGGTATTGCCTGCCTAATCCATGTCACTGAACTGTAGAAGAGCTTGTAACCTTATGCCTCAGTTGTTATCTCCGCATGTTCTACCTGGATTTCGCAGAACATTTCCGGTCATTTATCACCACATACTCTCTGGGCCTACCTTTCAATTGTGGCTTGAACAAGTCACACATTGGACTGATCACCCCTGATATGACAGCTTCTGGTCCGACAGTACTGCTGATAACCCTTATCAAGAAGTTGAACATAGGGAAGTTTACAGTGTTGGCTCAAAAAAGCACGGAAAAAATGAGGCACCAAAAACGAGTGTAAAAAACTTTCTTTACACCTATATTTTGATTGCGTTGATTCGCCCAACTTACAACCCAGCACTTGCTTATGCGGCGACGACCAGTGACGTCACCGCGCTCAATTGACGCAGCAAAATGATTCGCGCTAGTCTTCGGTCGCCAACCGACCTACGCGATGAACATGTACATGATTTCATTGTGATTTCGGAATTATTGTGCTCTGTTATCGCTCTTGTTCGACTTTTGCTTCATGTATATGCATTTGTTTATATTCAACTGTCATACGATGCCACTCGTCTTACTGATAAACGGCGCTAAGTTGATACCGTCCACAGACGACGGCTGTTGTTGTAAACCAATGGAACTTCAGTAGTACTTGTGATTGATGAGAGTGGTGAAAAAGGGGACCTTCATCCAGGAAGGACAGAGCAGGAGGTAACAGTTATACCCGTTATCGTAGTTTATTAAACATTTTTTTTCGATTTTTTGGGTAAACCACCCGAAAAATTGCAAGCCTCAGAAATGTTTCCATAACCGGTGCTTCTGGGTCTGAAACGTTTCTCCGCCGGATTAATTTTGTCACTTTTCGAACTTAACTGCTATTTCCTGGATGTTGGACAACCGGTCGCCGGCCAAGGGCAATGAAGTACTTGCGAAGGGGAGACAAACGAAAGGATATGGTTTCTTTTGTCGCTCCCTTTGTCGTGGTTTTTGATCGCCTTAAGGGGAAAGCCCGGGCGAATACGTGCACTGTCCGCCTCGATCCCGAAACACACTAGAACACGTTCCGAGAACATGACTCGAGTTTCGGTGTGATTCCAAGGAGGAAGGTCCATACTAGCTTCTAACGTGGATCATTCCACGATGGTCAACTGACTTATTTGAGAACTTTGATCACTTGACCTCATTTTGCGCCAATGATAACTTCGATCGAATATTGATTAACTTCAGCCCTCTCCTGCTGTGACGAAACTTTCCCGCACATCTGTTTCTAGCGCTCCTTAGGCGGCCAGACGTAAGGGCACCAAAAGGGCATTTCTTTACACAGGTGCGCCAAGTCAAAGCTTTTGACCGCGAGGAGGGGGGAAATAGTACGTATCACTCTCACCTGCTCCTGCCCATATGATCGACAGTCGCATCTGGCTGACTTTCCTTAAAACGTAGAAACTTTTTTGAGAAATTGGCGTGACTCAAATTAGAAGCCTTCTTTTCAGTAGTCAGAATCAGGGCTTTACGGCGACCATTGATCGAGTCTCGAAACGTAAATCGGCTCCTGTTTTTAAGATCACGATAGGATTAAGAACCAGAAAACCTTCGCGAAATTTCCTGCTTCCACCAGGCTCTAGACTTCTCGTAACGCCATTGTGTCGCGCCGTGTCACGGTCTTTGCTCTCTCCGACAAGGAAACCACCGAATCCGCGCACAAACCTCTCCCCCTTTGCCCTTTTACCCTGGCGGCGTTGCCAAGGAAGCGAGGCCGCTTACCCTCCGCCTGGCTGCTCTGACGAGGCTGCGAGCCGCCGTCGCCACACTGATGAAGTTGAGCTTTTTGTTTCATGCTGCCGATTGGTTCTCCTGCCAGTTAAATTGCCCACTCGAGATGACGAATGTGCGCATTTTTGTTTGTTCGCGGAGAGGAAGAGGCCCCGGCTGGCGGCACGCCTTGTTACAAGGCAGTCTCGCCTCGTTGCATTTGCATGAAATCCACGTAGGCTTCCGGCGCTGCCTGGCGATCACCGCGCCTCTAATACGATTATCGTCACATTTGCATGAGTTGCTGGGCTCTGTTTACAGTCACCGATCGCGGACTGTTTGGGAGAAGCGTCGAGTTTCAGCTGTTTTTGTGACCGCGACCACTCGAGAGAGAGCGCTCCTTGGGCGCCACCGCCCCTCTTCCGATCGCTATCACCCCCGCGCTGCGCGGTCCTGACGACAGCTTCGCCTTAGGGCAACGCAGCTATTAAGTGCTTTTGCGCCATTCATCTCCACGGCCACTCGCCCTGCCCTGCCAGCTGGCTGCGCTTATCGGTGCGCGAAAGAAGCAGATCCGAGCTCCGTTTTGCTTCTCGCGAGGACTGGTTTCTTTGCTTCGGTGCACACCGTTCCCACAGGCAAAAAATTGTTGAAAGGTTTGATCTAATTTGGCAGTCTCGTTTTTCGACAGGCTAATGAGTAATCTGAACGGGTCCTGACACGATGTGTGACATATGCTGAGATGAAAGTTTTTGACTCATTGGTTTCATGGTGACGAAGAAGTCCGACTATGTTTATGACAATCAGAAGATCGAGATCAAAGAAACATTGATCTTCGTGTCAGATTATGTCACATGCATCATTGCGGAAAACTAGGAATGGGTCCTGACGCGATGCATACAGTAGAGGAGTTGTTCAGCTCTTTGTGAAAAGCATGGAGCTCATCCCGTGACAAGAGGTTACGTAAGCGAGGCTGTGTGTACTGTGTCATTAGCCGAACTGACGTACTTCAGGTCTATTTTTATCGTGTGACGTAGAGGAGATCACCAGCAACGTGATTCTCAAATGTGGTCGTCCATAGTTTGTTCAAAACCGAAGTAGAAAGTTGGGTTCCTGAGGGTGATCTCTTCGGAGTTCTCTGAAACCTTTAAGGCGGACATATGTGTCTCAACCGGACATGAAAGGTCTTCCCTAAGGCATCAGCATTTCTTTCCTTTGATCTTTCCATTTGTTTTGTCTTGAGTGGTTTCTAATGAGTCTCGGAATCCAAACCATTTCAGGTGAAACTTTCGACTTCCATTTCTGAAGAGGGTCAAGAATCTTAGGGCCGCAAGGGCTAACCCTCCCCAGAAACAGCGTGCCACGGTTTGAGTAATCTGAATGCACCAGATAAAAGTAGAACTGGTGTGCGATTTTACGGTGCATTTACAACTTTCCAGTCGTTACCCCGACTCGCTTTCTGTTTTTTGCCTAGAGAATGACCGCCATTTCCATCTCCACATTGGCGCGAATCACTAAAATCGCATTGGGACACCAATTTGGGACTCGCCCTCTGCTTGACCCTTAATTTGTGGTTCCCCCTCAAGGCTCACATTTTGACCGCGCCTCATCCAATCAATAGCTCTCGACGTGCCCCTCACGTGACGTGGAAATCTCAACATCGTTTTCATGCCCATCCCGAAACAATATCGCTCTCTCATCCAGGGCCTGAAGAGACTTTTAGACCATTGTGCGACGTCATAAGCGTCATCATGCGCACGAGCAAACAGCGTCCTCTGGCCCCTCAAGGCGCGCGCATTCCAGCGACAAATTAGGTGACCGCGCGCTTCGATTGTTTTAGAGCTCGTTTCGGGCGCGCCTGTACATCTCGTCGCTCCCCCGGGGAGTCGTAAAATATACCCTTTTTCCCGATCTCGACAAGGCGCGCGCGATGACAAATTCATGTGCGGCGGCGTTTGATTCGTCTCCGAGTTCCTCGACCGTCACGCACCACTTAGCAATCGATGCACCGCCGCTGTTTTGTATGTTTTTCTGCAGAATCCCCTCGTTATCATCAGCTGAGTCACTAAGCGCTCCTTGGTGCTCGGTCTCTTGACTCCCGCAGCTTCTAGCCAACAGGGAAGTACTCGTTCGCGGTGGGATTCCACGATGTTCTCATTATCGCAGGATGAATCACGAGCATCGCGTTTGTAGGTGCTGCTCCCTATTTTTAGCGGAACGCCCGTCTCCCCCGCATCAGGTTCCACACCCGTCGTCGTCACACTCAGCACGTACGTGGACGCGTTCGTGGTTACTCTCTGAAATCAGTTCGTTCTCACCAGTGTTTTTTCTCACGTGGCTACTGTCATTGTGTGGAGGATAAGCGACGCGTGTTTTGAAAACAACGTTCGTATTTGCCGACTAAGGTGGAGTGTTAGGCGAAGTCATGGAGACATCAGCTGGTGTGCGTTCTTGCGATTCCAGCCCACGTTTTTTCCTTCTGACTTCCCAAGGAAGGACTAGAAGTGTTCGAAGAAGGTCGTTCACCTTCGAAATACTTTTTATTGCTCGCGATGTTGTTAAGGCTGTCTTCATCATTAAGCAGTCTTAACAGTATGTTAGTGTCCTCATCTACTCTAGTTTATTTCAAGCATAAACGGAACGTCGTCGTGCAAAAACGCCGATGTAAACATGACATGATGTTAACATCTCGGTCTCTTGCTAACATGTTTTTCATTATATCAAACTGGTATCTTCTACTTATGAGCACTTAGGCGGCACAAACCATATTTTTGTTCGCCCTTCATGCCGGCTCATCCCACGGAGCAGTGATGCCGACTCGACCGAAAAATCCTATGGAGTCGAGTTTCTTGACTCACTTTCTAAAAAAGTTTAAGTATTGAGGTTACTCGCTATCAAGTGCAAAACGCTATCAAGTCGAGTTGACTTTACTCGAGTCGACTCGCGACTCGATCGACATCACTGCCATGGAGGGTCGAGGAACAGTTCTGCGTTAGGTTTAAGCTCTTCTCTGCTCTGCCATACCACTCACAAACCTTTTGAACAACTGGTTTCCACGAGTCTTTCCACCTTATAAAGCGTTTTTTATAATGTCAAACTACCATGTTGATTCACAGAACGTGTTTTTGTTCATCCTGAACTATTGGTGTAGAAACGCGTGATAGTGAACGGTTGAAGAACAACGTTTGCAAAGAACGATCAACCTCTGTCACACAGACCTTCTTTACTTATCCCGTTTCTCACGCCCAGCATTCCGCAGAGTTTTGCGATTCATCGGCCTTTGGAAGAAAAAAGCAAATCAAAATCTTGCTCTATCTTCAATCGCCTTTGCCTCTCCTAACAGCCCCCTGATCCCCATGTATAGAGGCTTATCATAGTTTATCTCGGCATGTATACACGAAGCTTATTAAAGACACCTTTGAGATGTGAGCGCTGTCCTGAACATTCTTGACTCTCTGGGGAGAGGCGAGACGAAAAACGACTTCTATTAGCGAATTACTCTCACCGCCGTTTGCTGCTAGAGGCGTTAATCCTCGCGCAGGAAGATTAACCGCGCCGCCGTTCCGCATCCGGTGGTTCGATTGCAGTCTCGTTCCACATAGCAATTTCCTCTTCAACTTCAGAACACTTTGCCCACGGGGTTGTGAAGGTACGGAGGCCTGCAAGTTTGACAAGAAGCCACACCTTCCGAGATGGCGTTAGCGCGCCCGCGTCGGCAGAACTCACCCAGCGGATCGATGAAGTACTGTGAGTCGATCGATCGGAGTTCCGACTCGGACACCTTCAAGAATCTGTCCATAGATTCCGCGCAATCCAGGTAAGCTTCCGGTCGTCTCTGTTGTCGACTTTGATTGGCCTAATGAGTCATGGGGATTCCGAGGGTAGGCCACAAACTTTCCCATGTCCGGCTTTCCCAGGGACTACTGCAAGTAGTTAGTCAATGTGAGTAAGACAAGGGATGTTTTGATCTGTGAAAAATTTTATTAGGCTCTGGATCTTTCCAAAACGTTGACCTTATCGGTCGTTATCCATAAACATGTTTTGATTCCGATGCCCTTCTTGGAGCGGAACCTTTGTTTTTGGTGATGCTGGACGAACACTCTGTTTCGGAAATTAGTCGTTTTTACATTATTCCTTTTTTTTCTCTATGTTAATCAGTGAGGTTTTAAGGGTGGAGTACAAAAACAAAGATGTTGTGAGATATAGTTCCACGGAGCTCTACAATTCAGTCATTATGAACAAAACAAGGAACAATTTCTTTGTTCTCATTTACGAGCAATTAATGTAATATCAAGAACATGTGGTCATTTGACCGAAAACTGCTTCACTGAATGGACGTTTCACCGAAGTTGTCCGTAATGCCTATGCTAACCTCAAGAATAAAAATATCAGATTTTCGGTCAAATGGCCGGTCGAGAATCTCAAGGCATTTCAGAATTTTTTTAAATTTCAGAATTCCAAAGAATTCCAATTTCAGAATTCCATGTCGATAGTCTTCTCTCCGTGTGAACTAAAAAATACACCCAAAAAATCCAGAATCCTAGGCTTCTACCAGAAGAAATGCGACCAAAGATTAAGCAATGCCACGGGCGAACTCATTACCCAATTCGGCCCAACCCTTTTTTTGAACATGTTTTTAAAAACGTGGCTAATCACTGTTCGTTCTTCGAGCCGAACATGATGTTTTGGCGGAACGTCTATGTACAAAAATTTCTGATATTTTGATTTTTTTGCTTTTCCCATCTTTGCATCATTGAACAAAACAAACTGCTTTAATTGGTTAGATTGCGGTAATATCCCAGAAGAGTCATCGACCATAAACATGTTGTGAGATCACTGTTAGTTCTTTGAGCCCAACAGGGTAATTGTGTTCGTTTCAAGATCGACTTTTCAAAAAGTTAATTAACATTCGTTAAAAACTCTATTTTTGGGAAGGCGCTCCTTTCCAAGCAGAAATGCTGTTTTGCAAGTTTTTTAAGTGTTTTGAGTAGGACACGACCTTTTTTATTCCATAAACCGCGCTGAATTGATCCTGCAACGAAAAGGCCTGTACCTTTTTGGCGTCTCCACCTCACGCAAAAATATCCGCCTTTTCCCCAATCTTTGCCAAAATCCGGTTCTGAGCGTGCAAGCCAATCCCGTTCTGTCGAACGAACAACATTCCCCAATCTTAGCCTTAGCCAAGGTGCTTGACCCTACGAAGTCCATCAGCATTCCTATAAATTACGAAAATCACAACATTTTCCGGCGTGCGGACGTTGTTTTCCTATAGGCCCAATGATGTATTGGAGTGTGCTGTCGTCTTATCTCACTTCGCTGTCGTCGTTCTTATCAGTTTGGAATTAGAAAGTCGCGTTAAAAATATTTGTGCTGGGCTGCATCGCCGAATTCTCTGCTTGAGTGCTCTGTCCCTCGGCGAAGACCACATTCGCAATGTTCTCCGCTGTGATTTCTCGTTTTAGTCCGAGCACGTCGATGACGGGGCGAATCGCATCCACGCTGGCACGCTCCCGGTTTTGTCATTCGCTGAACTCGCTGAACAAGACCAAGCAGTGGAGCAAGTTCTACGTCGGCGACGATCGCAATGACGTAAGTGCTTACCGCTGTCGTCGTCACAGTCGTCGATTATGAAGGATTGTTGTTTTACGGCCACGGTGCCCATAGTTATTTTGACGAAGCTGTCAATCAATGGGGAGCACATCATTGGGTCGGTTGGGAGAACGGTTTCCTTTTCTAGAAACCTAAGATCAGTGCTGTAACTAACACAGAAATTTTCTCGATTTTTTTTCTATAAATTCTTTTTTTTCGGCCGAATGGAGAGTCGAATAAAGAGAAAAGCTTTCTATACCGTTTCCCTTAGCGTTTGCTAGAAGGGAAAGCAAAACGGGTGCTGATACTCTGACGTTCTGTAGAGGGATGCTTATATGGGATGTTTTCTTTAGCGTGAAACTGTAATCTTTTATTCGTTCCTACAGCTCTGGAATACAATTTCAGAACTGTTCAGAACAGAAAAATTGTTGACAAAGCATAGCTCCTGTAAACCTAATTCCTGTTTTTGTTTTGCGCGGGAAATAAATTCCTTTTCTAGAAATCTGAGAGCAGTGCCCTTGAAAGATCAATGGCTTCATATTTCTGAGATGAACCGATCCCTTTTCTTTGTGTGGATTCTAAGAATTCTTTGACTTTTGTCGGCCTCAATTTGGAGAGTCGAATAACAAAGGAAAGCTTTTCTTTTGGTGCCAGTGTCCACTCAGCGTTTGCTGTACATCCAAAGTTAAGTGAAACATGTGCTGACATTCTGGCGTTCAGAAAGATGTATTTTTGCCGCGGGATATTCTATTTAGCGCGAAGCCGTTGTAAAACCGTTATTGATACTTTTACTAGTTCTGGAATACGACTTCAGAAAGCTGCCGACCACGTTTGGTTCCTGTAGCCCATCTTCAATCTTTTTGACTGTTTGCAGAGCCTCTGTCGAGTTCAAGGTCACATAATTAATTATTTCATATAACTATTATGCCTACTGGCATTTAGGTTTCCCGCATCAAGGCTACACGCTTGAATTATGACAACAATCCATTCTTAATTTACATTAGCAAACACTGAATGCTAGTTTTTCAGAAGGTACTTGAGGCAGTGAAGCAGGACCGTGAAATTAGGACGAACCCAGTGCACAACAAACGGAGACGGACCCTTCTTCTTATGAGGAAAGAGTCCGAAAATTTTGGGTTCACTGTACAGGTATGTGCACCGCGTTCTTAGATTATGGACAAGTCCGCATCTTCAGTCTTATCTCCTCACCCGAGGCAACGACACCCTAGAAGCGGAGAGGATAACGTATGTAGACTATGTAGATATCGACAGCAACGCCGCCAGGGCGGGAGTCAGGGCAGGTGACGTCATCATCTCTATCAACGGGAAGGTGGTCACTGACTACAGCCATGGTCTGTGCCTGTTGGTCTCGTCGCCATAATGGGACTTTTCCAGAACAGCTCATCTCCTTCATCTCCTCGTGTCTCTGGATGCGGATGATAGTGATGTTCGAGAACATCAGAGAACGGATCGACTTGGCGGCCAGGTCGATGCAGCTTCAGAAAATTCTGGAACTGAAGTTGGAGCAGTTGCGGTTTCTAGAGGAGCAGGAGGAGCGGTTGTTGGATGAACAAGGCCGAGAAGGTAGGAAATCCTAAAAAAATATACATATCACTTAATTGAAGGTTACACCATTAAAGCTAAGGTCGTACGCATCAGGGATGTTGACGCATCAGAGCCAGAGGGCATTGACACATCTGTTGATAATGTTTACAACCGACACATTTCGTGTTTGCAACCACAACGGTTCACAAACAGCTGTTGGGATGCGCCTAATCTGGGACCGCTCATCGGGACAAATGAAAACAAAAGTTTATTTCTAAAACAAGTCTCTTTCCACTCTCTAAAGACGATCCAACAGCGTTGCATGTGGCCTCAACTACGGTAGAGGGTGATCGTTCAACATCCGCGTCCGTTCCATTTTGATATTTCAAGCAAAGCTAGAAATATTAAGCTCGTTCTCCGTCCAGGTTCCCGTTCGACTTTCGGAAGTATGACCTTTGTCCGAGCTATCCATGGGTCATAAAGAGTACGTGGCCTTCTTATACAGGAAGCTTTATATAATGCTAAACAAATGAAACTTGCGAAAATATGACCATCATTATAAATCTTCTTTTGCTTCTTTATCTGTCCGCATTTCAGAACTGTCCTCTTGTGAAAGTTTGCCCGACTTGAAGACCCTTTGCAAGAAACGTGAACTGTCGGAGACGACTACCAACGAAGGTTCGTCTCAATCTCCGTCCTAGTAACACTTTAGTAACACCATTCTTTAGCCGATGACTGCGAGAATTCCGAAAGCGGGAGCACCCTGACGGACGCGGACTCATTGCTCGCAGATGGAAACAGCCTAAACTCTTCGGACTTGTCCCGCGAGACAGACGACGTTCCCAAGAAGGAGCTGTTCGATTCCGTGGGCTTCCAGCACGTCCTTCTCGTGGACGACGACAGCAGTGGCGTGCAGATCACGAGACTCTGATCGTCTTGCCGTGCCATACAACATTTGCTCAAGCTTCTTTTTCCCGTGCCTAAGGGAATCGTACAAAGCAATTCTGCGAATTGCTCGATCTCAACTTTGCCGGTAGTGCCCCATTACGATGTCTGTTCAACGAATCTAATCTCACACTTTCGTCCTAACTGTGCCCATTACCAGAATCTCAGCATCACTGTTCACGGTGTGATCTTCTTTCCATGCCTTAAAGTCTTCACACTATCGTCTTAGGAGTGTTCTTGTTACACGTTTTATAGTGCTCAAAGAACTGTTTTCGTCAAGAATGAAAGAACTACGTAATGTGCTTTAAGATTCACAGAGTATGTTCAATTAGGTAAAAGATAAGGTCTCCGGTGATAGCTGCTGGATTTTGGAGGTGAACTATTGGCTTGGTGCATAATTAATTTCCCATAAATTAAAGATCTCCGTCCTTCGCAATACTTGCTAACAGAAACCAGACGTCGAGCGCGCTGTAAACAGCACTCTTTCCTCTTCCCCAAAAATGTGTCGTCGACTCCTATTCCCGTGTATGTTCCTATTTTTTAACGATTTTGTTTTACCACTCGCAAATTTGCCACCTGGACATTTCCGACACGTCATGCTAAAAAATTCCTAAAAAATTTACATGCACGCCAAGCGTCTACTAACATTAACCAGGTTTATGGCAAGGGTTCAGCGACTGCGGGGATATGCTTGAAATGGTTCGATCAATTTCCTTCCGGGACAAATCGCTCAAAGACGAACCTGGTCCCAAATATAGACCTCAGTTCGAAGATGCCGCCCTACTCAGGCTGTTTGCAAATAAAAACTTTCAATCGAAGCGGGAAGTGGAAGAGCAGTATGGGTTTGACCATACTACAGTGCTACGTCCCCTGACTGCTTTGAGTTTCAAGTCGAAACTGGGGCATAGTTTTTTCACGACATCACCGACACCCCATTGCACACGGAACGGACAGAGGTTGTGCTTCATAACAGTTGTTACACTGAATCCTAGCGATGGTTATTCAGCAATAAAATGACGTTGAAAAAGTGGGAAATTAATTATGCACCAACCCAATATAAATGGGACACAGGTACAAATCTACAGATCATTATCGATGATCCTATGATTGGAGGTCCAATAACAACAAGTAAATGAAAAAGAGGTCCTTAAATCAGCCCTAAGCCACACTTTTAGGCTACTCAACTCTATAATCAACTTGTTCAAAGACGCCCTCCCCAAACTTCTATAAATGTTTTATGTCCCAGGTTTTGATGTAATCGTGTTCAGCTCTACAAGCTCTATCGGATGAGCTATCTTCCCGGCCTGACGGTCAATATACGTAAAGTAAGAAATTTCGAACTTTAAAAAAAACTAGTATATAATAACCGCTGATCAATCGTTGACCAATGAGGTCATCGATAAAGGTTCCCATGTAGATGATTAGTAATAATCAGAAATGGAGTTCTTTTTATTGTCACGCTTGTCATGTTTATCCAAATTACACAGTAACGAAATACATGTTCTTCCCTGGCATCAAAATATATACACCCTTTGCTTGTTTTTCCTTGGTTACAGTCTACCAACTTCTACGATGAATTGGTCGGCTAACTTCTGCTTCTCTGACTCCTTCATGTGGAGGCCTTCTTTCATCAGTTTTATGAAATTCGAATCTGCAATCAGATACTCGTCTGCAAAGGTCTTGTAAACCCACTTCTGACAATCTTTGCGAAGCTTGGGTATGTCTCCACGAGAACCTTGAGGTCGTTCTCGTCCAGATCGTGGAACCTCAGCGCAGCCTTGATCACGTGCTGCTGGACGAAGTCGTGACCGAAGTCCAGTGACGTAGGAACAATCTGCAATGGCGCCTGCAATGCGCTTAGGTACTGCAGAACCCTATGTTTTGAACCCTCCAAAACACACTCTTCTATTTGGAAGAAGCGATTTCATCTACTCATAACCTACTTCTTCGAACGCCTTAAGTAGCTGTGGACTGAACTTGGACACCTGATCCCTCAGCTTCTTGGCATAAGGTAGCGCTTTCTGATAAGCCGATTCTGACAGCTTCCTGATCTCATTGATCTCCGTTTCAAAGTCCATGGTGATGTTCTTTTCCAGCGCTTGGTAGTAGACCTGCACGAAGGCTGTGACCTCCTCGCCTTCCAGCTAAACGCAATCTTCCATGGAACATCCAGGAAGCCACGGGGACCTACCGACATTACCAGTTCAAAGAGGAACCTCGGGAAGAACGCCACCATGGTCCTCTCCTCCTCGGTGAACTCGTCATAGTCCGGGACTAAGGCCGACGGACGACCGCCGACCAAAATGAGCAGCGAAAAAACAACAAACCACTTCATGGCGGAAGGAGAAACACGACTAGATCCTTTCCTGGCTGAGATCAGGCGCCCGAGGAACCTGTCTTCGGTGTAAATGACACAAATTACCCTTTACTGTTCTCGATGTTGTGCAAAAGCGAAAACAACCCGCAGCGCTGCTAAATTCGTTCCTTTTTGGGAATAGCTTCCCTACTCAATACTTGTGATAAACGGTCTCGGAGTTTGATTACTGATTTGAAATATATTAGCTTTCCAGCTTTTCCAGCAAAACGCAGCTTTCCAGCGGCTCTCACCTGCAGTTCTCGTTTCCTCTGAAAGGTTCTCTGCAAACACAAGGAAGTGACCTAGGACTGGTTCCAGTAGCAAAGCCAGAAAGACGATCAAGGACCCGATGGTTGAATACCAACATATGGAAAACCCAAGTACAAATAACCGCGAACGGTGATCATTATGACATGGAACAAATGCTACTGTTGAAAGTTGACGTTGGTCCTCAAGCAGACGCATTCGCGCTTTGGTAAGGGTGAAGCAGGACCGTGAAATCAGCGCGATCCGACAGCAGATGTGTGGGTTCAAGTGCCGCTCCAGGCCAAGGTGATAAGATCGGCTTATGAAATGTAAGAAGCGACACATGGGTTTATCATGGGCTTGGGTTACGGTAACCGGGAAGCGTAATCGTAGCTGGCAGTTGATATTCAACTACTAGAACTTCCAGTTAATGGGTCCAGTTTGTACTTCCTTCGAAAATGATTTTGCAGTAAATTGACCACCCTGCAATGATTCCAATGCCATACAAGGGTACAACTTTAGTCATATCATATCCATTCTTGACTGGTAACCTCCTTGTTAGAGGCACATAAAACATATATCGGTAAAAACATTAGCAGCTAGCAAACAACACGAGCTAGGACAAGAACCAACAAAGCACACAAAATCAAAGATCCTTGGAGATCCCGACCAAAGAAGAACCGGTGAGTGTGACGAGGACGGCGATCGAGAGGACACGGAGATTTCGACGGCCTTCGATCTCCTTGAAGTAGAAGACACTCCAGAGGGCGGCACACACTCCCGGAACCATGCTGTTAATGGGGAATGTGATGGACTGGGAGAGACGGTCGTTGGCCACGAACCTGCACAAGATGGACTAAAGAAGCAGAAGGACCTGAGGACTTACCAAGCAAGCTGAGCGACGCACCACATGATACCAGCGATGAAGGAGGGCAGGATGGTCTTGGAATTGACAAACGGACGGTTCTTGGAGCAGATCAGGTAGGCAACGAAGATTACCGTGGAGGAGAGGAAGATGCCGCTGTAGTGCGAGAGCACGTAGTGAAGGCTGTGTTTTGAGGCGCCATTGAACTGAAATGGACATTATTTGGTGCTGAGGGAAAACAGTTACGTCTTCAGAATGGTCCTGTATGTAGATGACGGGGACAAAGGTCACGCCGTAGAAGACACCGGCGCAGAGGGACAGCACGATTCCGACAATGTGCTGTCGGCTGCTTAGACGGCGAATGGGTTCCAGCGAATTCTGAGGATTGCTTCCGTCTGCCGGGACAATCTGGGCCAACGCCACAGTGTCCCCGGGCTCTCCGGTGGATTCCTCCTCCGTCACAATCTTCTTAGGAGCAGAACGAATCTGTGAGAACATCACCCCACTGAATATGACACTGAGAAAAGAAAGAATAGGGTAACCATACCCAATAATCACAAGAAGGAGACCGCAGTAGTTCAGAATCGGACTGCTCGGGACAGAGGCGTTGATGCCGAAGAGGCCGAAGCGGCCAGTGGCCCATCCAAGAATGCAGTTGGTGATTCCCCAAATGAGAACGCCCTGGCCCAGGCCGATCATGTTGATGATCAGTATGGCCAATGCGTTGGCAAGAGCATAAAACATTCCACCCAGCATGGCGAGGGGGTAGATTGGAGGGAAGCTGGCACCGGCGTTGACGATCAAACCTACGGCCAGGATTGCGGAGCACATTGCCCATTGCGTGAACATTCCTGAGGAAAGAAGATCAAGTAAGGGGAAAGGGGAAAATTTAGATAGTCGAAGATAGGAGAATAATCTTACCGTCTCCGGCGTCAACATCGTGAAGAGGGACGAACATCGATCCAAAGAACAGTGCGGAGATGGCGCATGCCGCCAGTCCTTCCAAAGTACCACTCATCTCGATCTGAAGCAGCTTGAGTGCAAGGGTGTGTGACACCGGAGACAGAGAGCGCGAAATGTGGGCCGACCGTCTTCCAACCGAACCAGGAACGACGAATGAAGCAGCGCTGAGGAAGGGGGAGACAGTGGAGGGTGCCAAATGTCTTTCTGGTGTCAGTGCGTTAGAGACATATCGGAAGAGGCACAAAAGCATAAAGCGATGTGATCGCGCACTTTCCCAACAGCAGAAGGAGGTGAGCGCGTATTGGAACATGTGAAACAAATAGGAGTCCGCAAAACGTCCAGGAAAGCATTGCTAATAGACACATGGCTCCTACCGATTACAGTATAACAAGATGTTCATGTTGACCCAAAAACGTCGTTGAAAAGCCTTTGATAATCTGTGTGATTACGTCATTAAACGTGGGTCATTTACCACTCCAAAATTTTCTCAAAAACAGTTGAACTGGTTGCAACTCTTCTAACAGGTCTGTCGATGTTTTCACCATCAAGTTATCGGACGGCGACGTGAAGACAAGATTCTAGCGGTCATCTGGTCATTATATATCGGCTAATCGCATCCAGTAGAAGCTGTTTGCTTGCGCAGAGATCCTGCCATGGTGTATCTGTATTTTGCAGTTGTATTCTCTGTCTCTGTTGGACTCAGCATGGCGGAGGAGGATGCGCAACTCAAGCTTCTCATGTGTATGTGTCTATCGCCTTTAACGAGCTTCTATATCTGGTTTAGATCTGATGCCAACAGTGTCCCAGAACTTCATAATGGGTGTAAGTCATATGATGCGTCATAGAGGAAATAATAGACCTGGTGCTTAGCTCACCGCTGAAGAGGCCAAAGCCGTGGAGCAAGCCGGGAAAGATGCCAGCGATATCAGAGCACAGGGGAAACCACTATCGGACGATGAAGAGACCGCCTTGGTCAACAAGTACTCTCCCACGGCCTACAGTAAAACGGTAAAATACGAAGCTGAATTCACGGACATGTTGAAGTCGATGTCTCCGAAGGTTCGCGCCGCCCTGGACAAGGTTTGAGAAAGCTGAAAAGAAGGAGCATCTTTTGCTTTCTCACTGCTTTAGGTCATGGGCGATCGGTCAAACTCTGACCTGGGGAGTCTAAACATTAGTGAATGGAACAAGTACCTGATCAACATTGCCAACGCCTTCAAAGACCTCACCGAGAAGGAGAGGCAAGAACTAGAGGAAGTGTTCCCCAACTATGGAGCGCTTCTGAAAAGTCAGAGCCTTGGAGCACATGCAGTATTTGTAACTATGAGTTTCAGATCCCGACTTCGAACACCTCATGAGATCAGAACCTGAGAAGCAACCCGAAGTGGCAGAGCTCTTCTTCAGTAATCTTGAAAAGTCCTAGATTAAGCGATCGGGCCATATCAAGTTTAGAAGATATCTGGTTTATGAAAAGCGCTTTAGATAAATGTGTCTAGGATGGAACACCTACTGCTATTAACGGCTAGGATGGGGTACGGTAACGTCCGTAGTACACCCTTTGTTGTCTAGCGTCGCCGAGTCTGGCGATCCGACAGCGTGTGTGTGTGTGTGTGGACTGCCGCTTTGTGTCCTAGAGCGCCGCTCCACTCCAACGTGATAAGATCGGCTTGCGACATCTGAGAACTGACACATGAGGTTGCTCTGCGCATGTCTGGGTAATCGGGGAAGCATAATGTCTGGCGAATAACCAATCAAAACCAACTGCCTTCCTTACGCTAACCTTTATCACGAGCATCATCTGATCTTGTGACCTCTGATCCCACAGGTGTTAAATGGCCGCGTCACGCCGTCTGCCTGGTTTTATCTGTATAGGATGGCAGACTGCTTTCTTGAACAGGTCTCCAAATGGTCAAATAAGCAATCCAAATGAGCAAAATGGTCAAAAACACTAGACGAGACAGAAGTAGAGGTCTCGTAGAAGTAGACAGCGTTTCTCCTATACGTAGACAGTGCCTCTCGTAGACCAGACACAGTCTCGTCCAATCAGGAACCAACTTTTGGAATTCCACGTATTGAAGTGCTTGCAAAGTAGTCTATATTGTTTTGTTAAAGCAAAGAAATTGGCATATCGCCCAATCACACAGACAAATGTATGTCAGCGCGGTTCTCTTGGATCCGTTGCACCGGTCTGCGCCATTGTACCCGGGATCTGTTGTTGCGCAACCACAGGGTTGGCCGCAGGAGTTGAACGAAGGTCAGACAGTCGGTTCCGCATCACGTCATAGATCAGCAAAGAACGAGTTCGTCCTGTTTGTTGCGCAACAAACACCGCTCCATATAAAAGCATCGGGAGCGAATCTGGGGTGGTAGTGTCATGGCGATCCATCTGCGATGTCTTGCGGTTCTTGTCGTCGCGCTGTTCGTCTTCGGCGACTGCCGACCAGCGATCTCCGAGATCCACGTTCCTAAGAAGTCGGTGGAGAGGAAGCCGTTGAATTCGGTGTCGATGGAGGACGACGTGAATGCGGTGGATAGTGTAAGAGCTTTGTTATACTATGCGGATTACGAACGTTCGATTTAGTTATTTCCCGAGTCGTATGTGGTAGAATGGGAATAGCGGTTTGGGGAAATCAAAGGGACGAAACCTCGATGTGAGGAGAAGCGATATCTATGTGCTATGTTGGGTCTTCTGTATTGCTATGTACATGGCATAGAGTGGGCTTCGCAGTTGATGGACAAATAAATGGACACTTGGCAGTGTGTTTTGTATGTTTCTTACGAGGATACCCTCGAACTTCCATAATAAGGTCTGCCTTTGGAATAGAATCAAGACAGAATACCGTATGCTCCATTTATCGACGGTGCAAGACCAGCGCTCCGAGCGATCTTCCTCAACAGAACGCATTTTTTTCTCAAGGCGTCTAACCCTCATGGGTTTCCTTTCTCTCCCTGGATCACTACAGTGCCGGCTATGCGCACCAGCCGACCTCAGGCATTGCGCGGCCCGTGACTGTCACGTGACCCGATCCTGCCTTTTCTCCTCTTCAGTCCGTTTAAACCGTCGAAGAGCAGCGGGCCGAGCGCGCAAACGCAAATCTCGTCTTGTCAACAAAGACGCCGCCTCGAGGCGACGGCGCGGCTCGGAGGGACACCTGCCCGAAGTTGGCGTCTTTTTCCTAATTCAATTTGCGATGCGCATAGTCTGAGGGTCATAAACACGTCTCTGATGCCGAAGCGGCTCGACATTCAAATCTTTATGACTTGGCGGGCTAATCGGACTCCGAAACAGCACCTGCCCACTTTCTTTATTCGACTGGAATGTCACCCAAAATTATCCAATAGAACCGGACATAAAAACATAAGAGAGCCCGCAACTCGAACCACAGGACAAACTGGACACAATTCTGGAGGCTTTCAACTGGAGACTGGAGGCTCTGTGATTTCGTGAAGTGACGGTGAGGTCGACGACAGCCATCGTTCGTTCGGCCACACTCTTCGCTGCTTTCCTATCAACAGGGAAACCTCGTTCCCGAAAAGAATTGATCCTGGAGCTTCAGACTTAAAGCAGCTGATCGTTAACCCGGACCCGGACATTCAACTTTTCATCTGTTGCGTGAATTGTTAAGATCATATACTTCAAGGATTAGGGCCTCGTGTGGTGGACAAGAAATTTATTAAAACGATCTTATAGCGTTTCTAAATCACACAATATTGTACACCGAAGAGACCTCAACAAGGAAGACTGTTCTTCAGAAACTAACCTTTAATGTAAGCGGATCTTCCGTCGTTGACAAATACAAGAGGTACAGCACCTCAACGCAGGCTACGCCTAGAGTCATGGTCCCAATAGTTAAAGGTCGCAAATGTTTTAAAATAATTCCATTTGCTGCCATAACTATTGCGACCAGGGTCACAGGCATCGAGCGGAGGGACGACGAAGGCCCGGGACTAGTGAAGCCGTGGAGGGGACCTGTGAAGAGCCGAGGAGGCCGCCACATGCCTTCACCGAGCAAAAAATCTGAATGCTTTCCGCCGGCGACGGCTCCGCCGCGCAGAGTGAGGCGCCGATCGATAGTGAGCGCGGAGGCCGCCATTCCGATACACACCCACCTCCTCGGGGCGGACAGTATCGATTGTCAAAAACTGCACATTACGATGGCTTTTAACATTTGTAGTATTCCCGCCCAAAGGAACACTGCGACGCCGTTGAGCCTTCTTGGGCGTTTGAGGGAGGAAAATAAGACTAGCTCGGAGTATGTGACACTTTTGGGGTAGATACAGCTATAGAACGATTCAGTCTTGGAATGTTCTTTAAGCTGCTGACAAGAACCCGGTCAATGAATCCAACAAATACAAACTTTAAACACAAACTTGTCGAATGCAACAACACTAGGCAATACAAAAATAGAACGTCAAGTGGCTCGTTTTTAATGTTTAAAAGAGAGAGAAGGAGCACCTTGCACGCTCCACGCGTCACACAGTCCGATATTTGGCAAAGGAAAGGTCAGATTGACCAAGATTCGATTACTTTACATGGTGACAACATTGAGCGTGTCAACAGCCTCTGTTACTTGGGTCAAAAACTGCAATGGCCAAGAAATCACAACGTCGAATTGTCAAGCAGGATTAGCGCGGTATGGGGAAGCTTCAGGAGATACAAGACGTTTATTACCTCCCGCCGAGTACCACTAGCCATGAAGAAAAAGCTGATCGACCTATGCATCGCTCCAGTGATCTTATATGGCTGTGAAAGTTGGGCATTTACCAAAGCTACCTCCACGAGACTCCTGCGGGCCCAACGAAGACTGGAAAGACGAATGGTTGGCATTAGATTACTCGACAAGGTTCCGAACGTGACTCTGCGCAACCGTACAAAGCTGAACGACTGGGGTAAAGAAGCCAGGAAAAGGAAATGGAAATGGCTTTGGAAGATGATATCGAATGGAGGACAGAAATGGTCGGCCATACTGACTACATGGAACCCCAAGGAAGACTACCCGAGGGCAAAGAGACCACTTGGACGACCGCGCATTCGATGGAACGACGACATTAAGAAGATTGACTCCAACTGGACATCTATGAACCGACTTCAATGGGATAATTATTTGAGCCACTACATCTGTATTGATTGAATTAGTGTTATAAATAGAAATAGAAAGGTCTTCCTTAGCTGTCATTCGCGATCATGCCAGAATTCAGATCCCAAAGTTTCATCCTTTAGGGTTCCTTTTAGGGTTTTAGTGAGATTAACACGGTTTCGGGATCAAGATCATTAGAAGGGCTTCATATTTGCTATTTGTTTACTTCTCCGGCGAAGGGTCCAACGGCGCCGACCAACTGTTTATAAACTTTAGGGGCAATGTTCACCGCCGTGCGTGCAACAGGACTCCACAGTGCTCTGTGTTCTCGCCGTGGAGAGGAAGAATCCGTAAACAAACAGCTGCCAAAGGACCGACGGAAGTTCTCGGATTACGTGACCGTGTTCCGGTTTTCACATAAACATGGTGCTTAGATTTAATCATCGCGTTATTGAGCGTAAACGGAAGAAGCTTAAAAACTTTAGAAAAACGCTTAGGAATTAGGAAATTCGATTATCGATGAACCTGAGAATTTGGGCCTCTTTGAATTGTAGTGGATGGGCTCATGATAGAAACAAAGCCTACTGACAAGTAGAAACAAGCACGCTAAGGACCCGTAGCCAAATTGGCGTGGCAGCGCGCCACGCCTAAGCTGTCAAGTTAAAAGCCATCCAAGTAGGATATTTAAAAAAACTAGGGTCCGTCCAAATCGATAATGTTTAGTTGTCCGATTTCCGATCATTCGGCTTGATTTTTTCTTTACAGGAAAGAACAAACGAGGTTTCGGTTTACAAGGGCTAATTTGGGCTCAAGAATAGCCTTATCTGCCAGTGAACAAAGAGAAGCTTCGACGAACTTCAATGAGGTTTCTTCATCCCAACCTATATCTAAGGAAGGTCATCCCATTGCTCGTTGGCCACAGCTTACGCTTTCCCTTGTTATGACTATACAACTGATAACTGGGGTAAACATCTGCCTCGGACAACCGCGCAGATAATTCTGTTTCGGTTGGTGCCAGAAAAACACTCAGGGACTAAGGGTCCCTTTCCCTAATCACGACCCCCTTTCTCTCTACTTGACGTGAAACTACACGAGTTCACCTGGACAGAGTACATCCCAGAGTCACCCCACCTGATAAACGTTCCATCCAGTTGCACTTTTCATCGCGCCACTCGCCCTGATCCTCCCGCGACGAACCAGAGATAACACGAGCAAGTTCCGAACGCAAGCGGAATAAGCCTCCTAGCATCCGCCGGGGCAGATTATGGTCACAAAAATTATGGTCGCAAATGCACTCATCTATTCCATTTGCTGCCATAATTATTGCGATCATAATCACCGGGCGGACAGGACGTGGACGAGGATCGATCAGCACCGAAAAGACGGCACTGTCGGCGGCGGTGGGCGCCGGCACAGCGACTTAAATTGACAGTTGACTCGGGGCGTTGCTGGCGAGGTCGTCGAGCGGCGGCTGATAAGAATTACAACGGCGAACACCAACTGGTTTGTTGGCGTTGCGACCGATGATTAGGACGCGTAATGCAGAAGAAGGCCGATGAGTGAAAAAGGATGAAAAACGGGTTTGTAAGCAGCGTGATGAATATTGATCGTCGGGGATTTAATGGGGATGGGGCCAGGGGCGAGGGAGAGGCGGAAGCGCTAAGTGGCGGGGAACGTGCGAAAAACAACGCTTTTTTCGCTCAGATAGCGGAAAAGAGGAACGACGCGCGAGGGACAAAACATAGACGTCCATTACTCGGTGACGTAGGTGACGTAACCTCCGAAAGCGCCGGATGTTTTCGCTCCGGGCTCTTGTGGGAAAGGCTTAATGAAAATGCATTGGGAATGAGTGGAGCGGCGAGGAAGTGGATTTGGAAGCAAGCGGCTGCAGGCTTCCTGAGGCGAAAATTGGGCACAACGCGTAAACAGGACGTCCACTTGGGGGTTAAAGAAAAGCTTAGGCGTGGAAAAAGAAGACCTGACCTGTCGGGTTTCGCCACCGGGGGGACCTGTTTTAGGAACAGGAGATGTGGGGGTAGCCATTACAACCGGATCTAAGGGGTGCTGGATTTTTGGCGTGTAGATTTGTGTAGAATAAAAGTGGGAGAAAAGTGCGGAAGAAGTTCCGGTTACCTAAAGCGGGAAAATTCACAATTCTAGGCTTAGATTGGGCACAAAACAAAATAAGCTAATCTGCAAGGTGAATAGGGAGCTCGTGCCATATCGGATCAGCTTGGTTCATCGCTGAAATTTGTTGCTCCATTCTGAGTTGGACTTAAATCTCAAGCGCCAAAGAACCTAAGCGGGTTTTCTAGTTCAACATTCTACGGTTAATTTTGGGAAAACCTTTTTAGTAAATCCTCTCTTGCCGGACAAGCTAACATGATCGTCAGACATTCGATTACTTATCACTGTGGCCTCGAATCGCGGATCGCGCGACAACAAAGGGTGTTTCGGACCATCTGCGGACGTTACCGTACCCCTTCCTAGCTGCTCACACTCGTCAGGGACCAACAGAAATTTTTACTAGGTCACAGCCACATGCGTTTAGTTGGTCATGACATGAGTGATCCTGACTGAAGCAAGTAGTGGAACGGAATCTCATTCCAGAGATCAAAGAGCCAGGTAGAGAGTAATGTGGTCAATGACATCGCAAAGTACCGCTCCTTATTTATATACATTGTTATTTATTTAAACTGTATATATATCCTACAAGGCATTGTCTGATGATTAAAGCAAATGTTTTCGGTTTCTTTGGATAATTTCTTCCGATGTTTGGCATATTTTCTCAGAACATATTCATTTTTCCCGCGTCTCCCAACGATCTCCGAACACCTAGCATTTTCAGCTTATAACATTCCACAAGTGGGCACAATTCTTCCCATGGAAAGCTGAACAATTTCACCCTGTGAGCTTCTATTCTTCGGAGAGGATGCTGGACGGAGGGAAGTACATACTGCGATGTGCAGTGGATCAGGGCACCTGTTCTGAGTCCTCAGTAATTTCATGTGCTGCGATGCACCTGCGTTCATAAGACGCAGTCACTTCAAAAGAGAGTGTATAGAGTTTCCAGAACCAATCTTTGCATTTTAAGCATATGGACTTTCTTTGTATAGCTGCTTAAGGAGACGTGTGTGTTGTGCGGGAAAACAAAGAGAATCCTTGCTTAACATATTGCTGTCCACATGGGATGTTCTTGTGCAGCTCATCATAAAACCGCAATTTGGTTATTTTCTTCTTTTTCTGCATTGACATTTAATGTGGCAGTCAGCGTCAGCTTAATTTGCCAGCAGTATCTGAAAGCTACCTTTGTCTTTTTGAGCCAAAGAAAAAGAGTTACGGTAGGCATTCAGCAAGGGCAGTATACTGTAGCAATCTGGATTTCTTTCGCGATCAATGGTTTCTTTGCATTATTATGCATGTCTCTTGCATGTTTGCTTATCAGTTTCATATCTTAGCATAACATAATCTAGTTTTTGCACTCTATCTTTGCAACTGTCGCACCCAGATAGAGCTAACGTTAAGTAGGTTTCAGCGATCATCTATGATACTTTGTTTGCCTTGGACTTTTGGATTCAAATTCTGGGGATTCACCATTTTCCCATTGTTTTACGTTTGCACCAACGTTCAGCCTGACTGATGTTTGTAAAGAATATGGACAAATGACAGAAATACTCACATCGTCTTTGCCCTTTCCCTGTCCAGATGGAATTCACAGTCGGCTCCTTGTTTTTATAGTCACAATGCAGCAGGAATCTCTCAAATTCCCACAGATGTTTTCGCACCTCCTTTCTTTCCATGATCCTTATAAATATCAGCGACCAATATAGACCGCTAGGTACTGTAACCCTCACCCCGTCCAGAATCCAATTAATTTTCCCTCTCCATGTTCACATGCCATGTGTAACGTTATTTTTCTCGTTCTCCCTCCTTTTCTGGTCACTACAGATATATTATTCTATGCGGTAACATGACCGAGACCAACGCGACAGAAGTCGGCTTCCTCTTCGGCCATGAACTCCAAGGACGAGGATACTCCTCGGGCACGGATCTCGCTGTCGGCATCTCCATGTGGATCGTAGGTGGAATGAGGCATAATGATATACGCAGGACACTTTTCAGATGTCCATCTTGGCCATAGTCTTCGGGATGATGAATATCTTTGTCGTGTGGAAGATGCCCCTGTTCCACAATTCTTTCGGGGCCTTCTGGATGACACGGACCATCGGAGAAGTCGGAGCAAACGTCGTCCATGCGGTCTATTCAGCTCCGATCACTGTATTGTAAGTTTTCAAGCATGTGGAACGGGCTTCTTCGGACCACAGACACAGTCCGAGAACACAACCAGCCCCTAATAGGCATATATGGCGAAATAACCCAGCCATTAGCAATGTGGGACCATCACACTCCAGGGGTTGCTCACGCTCCCCACAATTTGTGATTCCAGAAAGAAGTATGTAGCGCGAAACGCATTAGCTTGTTGAATTGCATATGAAGTTTCCACGTTCTGTGCTGTTCAACTAACGGAACTTTTCTGTGAAACTGATTATTTTCTTGTGAAGTGCTTTTTGGACGTCTGTATCCTGTGATAAGATACAAACCCGTCGTTTAAGATAAGCAGCTCCATTTATAGCTCCGTGTACGCTTCAGCGATTTTTTAAATCAAATCCAGGAGCGTAGTTCTATATCGCTCGGCATCTTAGTGATCCGACGCTTCGCCCCTTTCTGTGGATTTAGCCCCTTGTCACTGAATCCTTAAGTCACTGACATCAAGGCTTGCAGTCAGCCTGTGCTCCCTCCCTTCTGCGGAATCATCGGTTTCACCGTTGGTCTTTTCCTCGCCTGCGAGGCTTGCGTTATGCACCAAGTAGTCGCCACCAACCGTCTCGTGGCCGTCTGCTTCCCATTCAAGTACACCACCTTCTTCTCCAAACGAAACACGAGGTTCATCATTGTGTACTGCTGGATCGAAGTGGCGGCTATCATGTCTCTCTACTACGGTAGGCGTCCCGGAAATGCTATTTGAAGTGCCCCTTAGTCCTCCCGTGCAGCATCATCGGCTACAGTCCGCGCTTCTACGAGTACATATTCGTCAAATGTGGTCCCGACGCGAGGGACTACTCTCTGGCGGGGACCATTGTCAACAGGAGCTGCTTTGTTTTGTGCTCCGCCGCCTGCCTCACAGATGCCGTCACCCTGAGCAGAATCGTCCACATTCGAATCTCCAAGAAGATACGGCGAGACAACAAAAAGTTCAACAGAGACGTGCGTTTCTTCGCCCAAGTAGGACACAGATCCTCACCAGCACAGCCTCAGTCCCATTCCTTAGACGGCCGTCCAGAACCTCACCATGATGATCTCCTGCGCGGCCATCGTGATCGCCAACAATGGCGCCTTCAAAGACACTGTTTACGTCTCTCTCTTAGCGTTCGACACCCTCATCTTGACCCATCTCACCAACTCGTAAGGAACAGCATCGGAGAACACTGAACCGCGCTGGTTTAGGCTTGCCCTCATCCTCTTCAATCCCGAAGTCAGATATTTCCTCGGACTGCGTTTTCCTTGCGCCAAGGAGCAGATCGAATCTACGACCGGCAGAGAATTCATCGGCAGGGACAGTTAGGCAAATTTGGCCCCTTATTTGTATATTTGTAATAACTGCCACCAGCAGATATTTCGAGGGCAGTTCTGTTGAAGTACATAAGTATTTTGTACCTCCCAATTCAGCTAATGTGGATGTCCTGTAAAGAATTGTGTTCTGCATTGTGTTACAGCCATCCCAATCAGTTGCATCGAGGTCACCGCAAGTGAGCTTCGCCAAGTGCTTTCCCAAAAATTTGTGGCTAATTTTTTGTGGATCGATGGGAAAATCCTTTGTTTTCATCTTTGGGAATCAAAAGTCGTGTGGAATTTTTCTATTTTGCGGAGGTGCACAATTTTTTTTTCTTGGATTACTTGGATTCAAATATTTTCAGACATGAGAAACCTTTAAAATATTACCCTTTGCAAAAAATGAAGAAATAAGCAGCTGTCTCTACAGGTGGATGGAAAAAGATAGGGAGCAACCGGATTTGAACCGGTGACCTCTCGATCTGCAGTCGAATGCTCTACCCCTGAGCTATGCCCCCACGTTCGGTGACGGTGCTCGGACCGTAGAGGAGCTGACGGTAGCGGAGCGCTGTTGATTAAACAAAAGATCGCGGGCGAGAGTCGCTGGTCGCCTCAAGTGATCTCGCATTGACCCACTCGTCGGCGGTCCCGTGGTGTAGCGGTTAGCACTCAGGACTCTGAATCCTGCGACCCGAGTTCAAATCTCGGCGGGACCTTTCTTTTTCGCTCCAGAACCCCAACGCCGAAGCACTTTGTCCGCAGATGGTCGGTCGCCAAGAGTTGGAGCTGAAAACATGACAAAAGGATGCCATAAATGGATAGCGCCTTATGGTTTCTAACAAACCAAATGATATGTGTTGCGAGTTTCAATGGCGAATGCGCCTTCTCACTGGTAATGTCATTGTGCCTTGCGGCATAGAGTTACGGAATATAGGAAGTATATATAGGCACACTATAGGCAAGTTACACAAAGATATATCTATTCATCGTCGGAACTGGAGAGACAGGAATCTGAGACTTCCTTCTTGGCCCTTTCATATTTCTTATAGAGCGAGCTGAAGTGTTTGGTCGCTTTACCGAAGTCGTTCATGAACTTCTGAGCTTCCTCCCGCTCGATCTTCATTTTATTGACGCGGATTTCATGCGCTTTTTCTATCTCCGCGAGCCATGCGTTTTCTCCGTCTTCCCCGCTCTCCTCTTCACACGAGGACTCCTTCTTCTTCCCCTTTCTGGTCTTCGAGCCTCTCTTCGTCGTGACCTCTTCTTCTTCCTCCGACTCTGACTCCTTCTTGGGTGGGGCTTTATTGCCTTTCCTCGCCGGGGTTCTTCTCCTCTTCACCGGTGCCGGTTCATCTTCTTCGGACTCTGGTTGCTTCTT
>JADLIF010000784.1:0-13047 GCA_016648015.1 Steinernema khuongi | reverse complement strand
GTTCCAATCCTTTCGGGGAGCCGGGACAATCATGTTTGATTGGAGGGTTTGGCCGAGATCGACCGCTAACTCATTGCCAGAGAGCAGCGGAACGACCCGACCGCTCACCACCTCACCAAAATGAAACTCTGACCCAGAGTATATATATATATATTTGAGTGTCAAGAATAATTGTTCAAGGTACGATGTATACACTATAGCGATAACAGGAAAATGGATGTGATGGCGGAAAACATTGTAATCATCATAACCATATAAAAAATGTCTTTGTTCTTTGAGATGTCTTTATGCCCTTCTCGTAAAAACATAAATCTGATAACCGCATGAAATAGCGAGAGTATAAAACAATCGGTGCGTACATACGTATCAAGAATCGCAAATTTGTACGGTATTTGAATGTCCACACCGCACACACTTAATGAAGAAGCTGTCATGACCTGTTCTCTTTTCATGTTTCTATTCATCAAATTATCGGCCAGGTTCTGATGGGAACTGAACCATGATTTGTGTATAAAGAACGCTAACCACAAATATTCGACATGATTTTAAAAAACTGCGATTTGCGGAAATAATTAAAAAAAACAATTTGCTGCTTCTGTTACAGATCAATAAGGCAAAACCGAATAAGGCATAATCCGTGTTCGCAATACAAGTTTAAAAAGAAATGTATATTTTTGAAGATAAACGTGATTTTACAGCGTTGTTATTTTACAGATGATGTCTAGGTTCAATAGAACGCGGAAATGTTTTACGCGTTGGCGTATGGGACGTTTATCATTTTACCTCTAATTTGTTCAAGGCCACTCCGACAACACGATGTTTAAAAACTGGTTTGCTTCAGCTGAAAATAACAGTTTTAAGGTAAGATGTTAATGATTTTCGTAATGAGGGCCATATAACAAATAATAATCAGTGAGATTATAAGCGGAGGGTGCGGCACAAGCAACTGAGTCTGTGTTTCACTACTCGGAACTCCAACTTTGTGTACCCGGATCTGAACCCAAAACGCCGAAAGATAGGACTCGAAGCCCAGGCTCGACCTATCTCTGCAGGTAGAAGCGTATGATGCGGCAAACTAAACATTACACGATGAAGAAGAGACTATTAAATATAAATTTTTAAAACGAAATTATGAAAGTCCCTTAAAGACAGTAGATATAAGCTCTCCCACATGGGTTCAAACTACATTTTGTCCTTTATGTGGGTTAGCTCGATGCTCGAGCCGGATTCTGAAGTGGATTCCTCTAAATTTTGTGTTGGGTTTGTAATGTTCGAAGAACATGTACAAAAGACCTAGCACGCATCGTGTCCACGAATTTGGAGCGCTGACCTTTCCTTCTCTGTTTAAGATTTTTTAAAATTTACACAGCCTTCGTAAATGAATAGTGGCGATGACATTTTCCAGTGTTTTCTTTTTTGCTTTTGACCAGTTACTTTCTTTTGGTCTTTATTGAGTGGGTACAGACTGAATAATTTAATTGATTGTGCATTGTGTTAAAATGAAATCAAAATAAAAAAAATAAACAATGGAACACTGTTTATTTCCCATGGCGTCACGTGCATTGATAGGGGCCGTTGGTACGTTTGCTCGTCGTTCCAACTCGTAAAATGTCGTCGTGATCGGCTGCATTCGCGATCGACGCTGCCATCGGTCGCGTTCTGTTGACTCAAGACAGTCGGCGTCGGTCGACTCTACGGAAATGCGGCACCGTTGAACCTGTTCCACTAGTGTTTTTTTAACGATCGTGGCCCTTCTCTGTCAACATAACCTCAGCCCACTTGCGAGTTTATCCGGTCTTATTCGCCAGCCGTCTAGTTTATTAGTGTCCGCGACTCATTGATCTGCAATCAATGTTATTTACAGGTATTCGGGAACATTTCGATGCTCTTCTGTAGTGAAGTTTTGAGCTGTTTGAGTCGACTTATGGTTCGCACTATATATGTGATTGAATGTAACCTGGAAAGTTTGCCTGTTCGGGCGTAAATCTGCATTTTCCCTTCCTGTGTAGCGATTTTCACCTTTTTAGTTTTAAATTAAATTTGACTTCTATAGTGATAGTCAGTCTTATTTGCATTTAACTTGGCAAAATGATCAATCTGCTTTAAACCGCAGCGCCGCATTTGTTCCATACTATTCGTGTTTCCGTTTCCCGTGCGCGCTTGCCTCCTCTCTTTATGCTCTTTGTTACGATTCTTGTCGCGACTGCATTTTACTGACAGAGCGGTATCTGTTTGACGCATCCAGCAGTGTAAGACTCCTTCCGTCCTTTACGAAGTTATATAATGTTATACATAACGCGTCATTGTTGCACGTGACCCATTGAACTTCATTTCAGTGAGAATTGACAGATGAGCCATCACTCACCCCAAGCTGCAACAACAGAAGCTCGTTCACATCTGCTGAGTTCATTCATCGAACAAAATGGAGAAGAAACTACGGAGAGAGATAGCCTGATTCCGAAGGTAGATTGATTACTTTGAATATGGTTAATTTTCTTATAAGGGCTTGTGTCTTGTGCAAGCAGTGGAAGGAGAGCAGGCTCTTGGAGACAACGGCAAAAGTCATGGCTTTGCTTTTGACGAGGCGAGAAGTGAATCTGATCGGTATCTTTCCGGGTGTAAGTTGTTTTATTCGATACTACAAATTACTTGAGTGCGGGTAGTACCTGTTCAAATGGGTATATGACAGGTGTTTTGCAAAATTGCTGTTGAACGTCGAAGTACGCTAAACCATTTTACCATAAAGCACTCCAAAATATGCCCGCTTGAGCAGTTTGATGCCGTGTAGGTTACTGTATGATGTCATCATTGGGTTATGACTCACGGACATTTGCATCTAGTGGGTCCTTGTTTATTTGTTTGGAAATAAAGTCGATGACCTGCAAACTTTGTATTTTGGATCACCTGTCATGTGTAATCCGAGTTCAGGATGAACTTCCAGTACAAACTTCGAAGTGTATTACTGCTTGAGCTACGGCCCGGCTAGCGTAATTTTTCCTTACAATATTTAATGCTCCTGCGCATTTATGAACAAAGTGTCATGCAACTGTGATTCGGAATGTTGTGGTGCTTAATGTTTGCTATTTGTTGTATTTGGCATGCGACTCTAATCAGCATTGTTTGTGAGGTAATCCACATTTGACGCATCTTCTTTGTTTGTCATTGCTCTCCGTTTTTGGCAAGAAATTCTTAGACCGTATTGAATTGATGGGGTTTGTTGTGCTGCAACGGCAGAACGAAGACAAACGAGCGAAGGAAACAGGTTTTCGCGCGCGCTGAGCACCTCGTTTTCTTGCCTTATTCGTCTTGAGGGTTGTCGCTCGTCTCGCAAATATCACATGTTCTAAACTCATATGTCCTCAAATTCTCGAAATACGCGCGCAGCTCCTTTTGGCACGCTTTCACGTTGTTGTTTACCGATGATGGGATTTGGTGACAGTGACATATTTGGTGTAGTACTGTGCGTGCCCCACTTTAGTGGAGGTGATTGTGCGATTCTATCGACGGAGAAGATATTCATCTGATGGACATGACATCTTCTCTGATTTCAGTTACTACCGACAACGACGCCGCGTTGGCAGCTGCTCACATGGACAATAAGCTCAGTAAAAAGCGACATGTGGAGCTTCCGCCCATCGAATTGCCTCGAACCAGCAGCCAGCAGGAGGCTGACCGGAAGCCGACGAGAATAAGTGCCACGCCGGTGCCTCAGTCCACATCACCGCTTCAGAAAGTTGTTAATTTCAAGTATGGTCACATCAGAACTATGTTTCGTCACTTACTGCTTCAGGAAAGATATAGTCCCCGCCGACACACCCATTACATCTGCAACAAAAGATGTGCTTACGCAAAACAGACGTCCTCAGGCAAGAAGTACAAGGACAGGGAAGAGCACGAAGTCGGTGAAACAATCGAAGCTGGATCCGAACACCGCATATTTGAGGATCAAGGTGTTCTTCTGTGATGACACTTGTAAGTCATTCATTTATTTTGACTGAACGAAAAAAGACGAGAAAAATACAAAAACAATTTTGTTCCCACTCTCAAACCTCAACCTGTATGGCGTGCAAGATTGTGTAGCTTCAAAATACCTTTCACGCATGTGAAAATTACTGTCTGAATATATCAGTCCGAACGACTGTTTTTAGATGAAGACTTCAACATTGCCGGGGGTCGGAAAATACAAGCTCACGTTTTGTTAGAACACATGGCAAAGCGACAGTCCGTTGATAATGACATCTTCCAAGAAGCTTGTTCTCTGTGGTTCATCTCCAGGTATCTGGGTACAGAACACACCTTTAACGGTACGTTGTCAAATACACTTGCTTTTAGAGGTTCAGCTGAAGTCACATCACGTGCCTTGGGATGTGTACACGTGCTGGAGTCGTGTCCTGGAACGCTTCACCTACGAGGAATCGAATGTTATCCGGTACGACAAGCCAAAGCTCGTGTGCAAGCGCAGTGCGGGCCTCTGTCTTCGCCGCGAGCGAGAGGTATGGAGTTACTTTAGATATGGTGTTTCATCCTCATCTCAGATAACTGAGCGGTTCGAAACAATTGGACACATTCTCTACATCGATGCGCGTGACGAGTATCTCAACGCACGATGCATCTTAAGCAGTTTGGACGATGCTGTCTCTTTGGCTGCCCTACACTTGGCTATTCACAAGGATGAGGACATTTACGTGACGAAAGACGGGAAAGGGAAGCCAAGACAGGAGACGCAACTTGAATGGATCAGTAATCATGTTAGCAAGTGTTGTCCCATCTATAGGATACCACGAATGCGTTCATGGTATTTGTGGGGATTCAACGTGCTCAGCTGCTTTGGAATGCATCACGAGGTCTCCTCAGAATTCGATCATTGGTATGCCCAGAAAGAGAAAGGAAATCATTATCTGAAAATGCAGTACCTTGAGATACTTCGGAAGGTACCGTCCTACGGGTATGGAGTGAAAGAAGTAACAAGTAAATGTTGAAACCGTTTAGGGCCGCTTATTTCGATGCGCAAATAGAGCTCCGTTCCGACAAGGCTTCTGCTCTCTTCGAACCTCGACGACGTTTTTGGACCCGAAATGGGGATGATGCGTTGGACGTAAAGGTGGCGATAAATCGCCAGTACATTACGATTCTCGACTTGAGTCGCCACGAAGTGATCCTTTGCCAGCAGATCAGCGACTGCACGTGGAAACATATGATGTGGTAAGTTATAGGGTAAACTAACGGTGCAACGCAGTCTACACACCTGTAGCATTAAAGTATGTATAATCAATTATTTACCACAGACATTTGACTAAAAATGCGTTACAAACTTTGTTAAAATTCAAAAACCATGAGATACGATAGCTTTATGTACTTTAAAGATTACAGTAGTTATAGCTGTGATATAGACTTTCTACTAATTAAACGCTGAAATATCTTCATAACGAGCTGTTCGGGGCTGTCCCTTGACGAGCTGTTCGGCCAGTGTCATCGTTCAATGACTGTTATTTCAGCATTGATGAACATTCCAAAGTCACGCGTGAAGATGCCCAGCCGGACATTCCTTGTCTCCTCCTCCATTTCCCATGCAAAGATGATCTAATGAAGATAGTGGACACGGATGGCAAGGACGATGGAACAATGCCCACCAGCAGTTTGCTGCAATTATTCACTCGCCAGTCAGAGATGATGGTCGGACTTTTGGACGCACAACATAGGAAGAATCTCGCGGACGCCACCAGTCAGTATAAAAAGTACCAAAGAGAACTTAGGGCGAGACGACTTGAGGTGTGCATATAGAAGAGTTCGCTTGCTCTAATTTACTGTTTAGGAGCAGAAGACGAGAGATCTGCAGAGAAAGAGGGCCAGTCCTTCTACCGAAGAGATTGATGCCCTTGCTGAAGAGGTTAGTGCTCTCACACGGTTTAAAGATGGATAAAGAAAATACGAGAAAGTGGAGAAAAGTCGTTCCAATTAGTATGACGGCCTGAAGATGTCGATTTCAAACTGCATCTGTGCGCAGTTTTCCCGTTTGGCAAACTGCGTTTCCGTAACCCTTTTTACTATTTATCGTGTCTTGCAGGATCGACAGAGATTGCAACGTGACGTAAAGAAATTGGAAGATTTTGTTCAAGAACATCTGGAACCTCCTCGAGAATCATACGATTGCGTATTTGAAGGATACAGTATCGACCGTTTCTGCTACGCAACGTTTGACCCGAAAGGAAAACTGTTGGACGCGCAGGGATCTTTAAAGATCGCATTAAATTACATCGAAAAATCGTTCTTGGGGCTATCAACCGATGAAGTGACAGAAGCAAACGACGAAGTGGAGGACGATAATCGTAATTCAAGGCATGCAATATAGATAGTGTGGATTACAATCTGTACATAGCGTTTTTAGAACTGCCACGGGTTTTCGCTGCATATGTACATTCGTTGTATAAAATATGATGTGATTCAAGATTTTCTGATCTCATGCACGTACATATAAATGCAAGGGAATCCATGGTACCCTTCTGAGAAATCAGAAAACCACCTGGAACAAAACAGCTTAAACGGCTTTCCTGTAAGCATACCGGAAATCATAAATGGCAAGTACTATTTTAAAACATCGGTCCACAAATTTCAATTATTTGATTTTAATTCACCAATGTCTAGATCGGAAGTATGCCCACAATCCGTTTCATTATCTGTTCCTGTTATCTATTCATGTATTACAAACAAATTAGGGGCACTGAGAGAGAACACGCTTTTTTTTGTAGAATATTAAATTCAATGACCGACCCCTAGTTGTCGTTTGAATTTATTTGAAACTGCAGTCGGATGCCATCGTTTGAAACGTTCCGGACGTTTTTGATGACTTATCCGGCTAGACTTCATCGTCGTTGAAGCATGTGACAGCTCTAAATTGGGAAAGTCCAAACGAGGACGAACGGATATGCCTAATCGTTCACCAACGTCATCGGATGTTCCATCCAGGCAGAATTTAGATTTGTTCCGTGTTTATTAAATACTTCTGTGTAAATAGAATATCAACAATGCGAGGAGCAACGAAAGAACTCTGTCAACTCTATGTACGGCATCAGTCTACTGGTGGGTCTTTTAGTGATTCAGTACTTCTTGCCCACGATGACGAATCCAGCGCGTGGTAGGTCGCTCGTAGCTATCGTTTGGTGCTCCTTGACATAATGTGTCGTCTTTGCCGCTGCCCAGCCGAGATCACACTCTGATGGGAAGTTGAAGCTAACTTTGTGGCCATGCAGGTTTAGACGATTTCTGAAGTTACCATATATGGCCAACTGGACTACTTTAGATATAATGCTGCAATTACTGGTAGACTGCGCTTTGTCCTTATACGGTACATAACAACCTCAAAACACAGGTGGTCCATACATACAAAGTGCCTACCTATTGTGCATGTCGACGTTTACTTCAATGCCAGCTGGCTTCCAGGCCATCTCAACATCTGCGGGTGACAATGTCTGCAGGACCTCCACGAAAACAATGTTTGGCACTATCAAACACTGCTTGTACTCCTCCAAATCGCTTCTGTAACTTTGTGCACAAGCATCCATTATGCGTGCGATCACTCTCTTTGGAACGAGATGAGCTTGTATCTGCCCATTGCCATGTGAGACGAACGTATTTGTCTGGTAAATCAGTTCGTTACTGTCTTTGTCTATGTAGCCGAGAGAGATATGTATGTCGGAGGCTGTGTGTGCCAAGGGGCATGGTGCCGTTGACATATTTATCTGAAATGCATTGATTAATGTCAAACCAACAAAACGATTATTCGGGACCATGTCTTGTACATAACGACTGCTCATATGGCCTAATTTCGAATAATCCATAAACACACCAAATACCCAATTATCGACTTCTTAGTAACTTCACTATCTACGTATCAGAGTCATCGGTAATATTTTATTCACCGTCGAGTATTGTTGGGTTAACTCGTGCATGTATGTTTCCGCATCACCAAACACAGCTATTGCTCAACTTCAAAATGTATACGACGTCAGTGAAAACGTAAATAATTCACTTTACATAAAAATGTACGATTCAATTTACGATAATCAGATCGACACGTGGCTTTAGTGTTGGGCCACTGGCCAGCTGGCACCGCTCCAAGCACGTGAGGTTGCGTAAACAACTGCAATATTTAGCAAATCTCCGTCATTCCGATCAGTCTGGATTTTTAATTAAAGACGACGACCTTGAGAATCAAGACCCATTGAAGTTAGCCATTCATAGAATAAAAGGGCGCATGTTGCAAAGATGTGATGATTGTGAAGGCCCTCTGAAGTCATAAATGTGAGCTAAACGTGTTCTAAGTTGTGAATGGTTTTTTATGTGTGTAAATGCTGAAGAATTAAGTGACAAAAAAATTGAATAAGTGGAATGAGAAGTACGAAACTGAAATCAAATAACACATAACACTTTTAGACGCGAACGCTTGCAAAATAGCTTAACACGCTAAAAGCGACAGTCATTACAATGGAATTTCCGAATTTCATGGCTGTCATGTGGGGTGGGTGAGGGGGAGGGTGACCGATGTTGTTGAACATACATACTCTTGGATTGCGTCATTTCTTCCGTCCCCTTAGCAGTAGAGGCAATATCGTTTTTATCGCTCGTGTTCAACGCTGTAAGTGATGGCACCAGAGCAAAACAAATTACATACTTAATACAGTGACACCGGTCACGGTAATAAAAAGTCGGGAAAACAGATGAGTGGATGGTAAAACCTCCAAACTATTAATTGAGTGCTATAATAAGATTGTTTTTTGTTTTCATAAAGTTTCGCAAAACTCCAATTCTCGCTCTACGAGATTCTGCCGCTACAATGAAATTTCCAAATACCAAGCTTACTTGTTGTCATAAGGGAAGCAGGAGGAAACTGTGACCGATGTGGCGGAACGTACTTCTCAGCCCCTTTTTCGCACATTCCTTCGAGGAAGCTACTTATCACCTGTTCCAATCTATCCTAATTTTTTTGATGCGTTAAGGATTTGCGCTGTTTTCTTTATGTCATCGCACACGAGAAATGAAAGTGCTCAAAAATACAGTCAATTTTCTAAATTGCTTGAGGAATTGTGTGACGCAAGGGATAAGATGAGAAGTTATATACATTTACGTCCAAATGTGGACCAGTTGTAAATTTTCACAAAACAACGACCAGACATACGATAGAAAACTTATTCTTTATTCTTCGCGACCAGTGAAAAATTAACGATGATAGCAACTTCGCAATAAAACGAACGTGGGTATAAGCATAAAAATAAGCCATGAAAAAAAATAAGAACTTTCGTGATACATTTTCTAGTGTACCACTCATGTAGGACTATCTGTGTAGTCACAAAAGAATAACGATCTCAATGAATTAACATTTTTGAAGATATGAGTATGTACACATTTTTTACTCAACCGCAATCCGTTAGGATTCGTTCAAAGTTATGTGCACGCGCAGATAAGTTCATCTGTTATGTTCACCTGAACGGTAACACTTGGTGGATAAGGTGTATAATAGTGCATTTCTAGATCGTATTAGTTAAAAATTGTTGTTTAAACTGCATAGCACAGTTTAGTATTAAATCTGGTATTAAGTACGCTCGAAAAATGATCTTTTTGTGCATTGCGAACGCGGAGTTTAAAGCAATCAGAAAAGGTAAAGTTCGATGTTTTTTTCTGCAAAAAAGGTAAAATGCAGTTTATTTCTTTAATAAACTAGTTGTCTCACGGCTTTAGATTTGTTGCGCACGTTACAAAACACCAAAGAAAAGCTGGCGGGGTCATCTATTGGCTCTTTTGATTTCATCAGCATGATGACACATAAATCTGTGCCGATTCCAGCTGAGCCGTGTGAAATACTTAGTCACGTCATTTTGTGGAGCAAAAACAGGGTGATTTTCTTGAATGGAGTCCTGAAGTTCCGTGTTTCCCAACTCCCGTCATCTCTTGGGCGTCCGGGGATTTGGCGGGGTACCGCGTGCCTTTCATTAAAGCACCCTAAATTGGCGCCCACGGCTTTAGCTGCACACCACTCGTAGGGTGTTTGTCTTTTTGGGATCTGCTATAAATTTGGCCGCTTTAACGTCAGTAGTATTATCAGAGGCATGTGGAATTGTTGATATAAAAGTTGTGAAATTACAAAGGATGGGTCTTGCTTGCGAGTCATTGTGGTTTCCAGGAACTTCTCGTTATTGAAGTTAAAGCTGCAGCAGGAGATAGTTTTAGGAACAGTTAAGTTGATTTCTTTGTAAACTTTATGTTAGGAAAACAATTTTAGCAAGCTTGCATTTTTAGATATTTTTGGTATCGTAACAAATTTCGCAGTAAATGAATTTAATAGAGACAAAAACTAAATTACGTCGTGAGACAGCAGCTACCGTACTGCTTTGAAGAGCAGACGAATCATATAATTTGTGTTAAAGCTAGGAAAGACTAACCTTTACCGTCATCTGCCAGTTGTCCGCTACATCTTGAAATCTCTTTTGTTCCATGTAGAATCCACTGATGGACATCAGAAGCCCGGCGAAATAAGCAAACGTCACGATCATAGCTTCTGCAGCTGGGGCTCCGAACAACCAACCGCTTGTGTCTCAGTTTGTCCTCAATTAGGATCGCTACCACCCTTATGTCTAGACCCCAAATGGGCGGGGCATACATTTATTAAGCAGCCCGCTTTCAATTCCACTCGACATTTCCATTTTCGAGCATTTCTCCCCGGCATTCAGCGGCCACCGCCCAGCCTCGCGATTGTGACGTCGACGGCATGTGCGAATGCCAAAGTCAACGCCTACTCTGGGTGTGCGTTTAGCGGGCAACCACCAAAATGTAGACCGGTCGCATGTTCAGGCGAAGATGTCACCGAAGGAAGCAGTTTACGAAGAGTGTGAAGGAGTGATGCGTTCTCAGCTGAATGGGGTGAAAACATCTTGCCTGTGGAAAGAGTACAATCTTTTGATCTTTCAATCTGAGACATTGTGCGGCTTGAGACGTTCTATTTGCGGACGGATTGCTTAAGATGATGCAAGTGCATTTTAGAAGAGCGGGGGCCCTGAACACCAGTGCTAATGTTTGTAATTAATGCGGCGGCGTCAGAAAAACGCCTGCGGGTGATCGAGAAAAAATATGAATTCGCACGGGTCGTTGTGTGACGCTTTCCAAGGTGTTTTTTAATTGACAACTGACAATAGCCGCACATCAGAACGGCAATAGAAATGAAGAAAGTCACATTTCAAGCGCACAAATTATTGCTGGCAATGTCTACAGAAGTCTGGATAATACATGAGGCATACATATGTACAAGAAGACAAAAAACGCCTCCGATGTCTTAGGTGTCTGCCCTCGCATTACGTAAATAGTCGCAATTGATGAGGAAATTTTAAGATATCGTTTGTTCATAACTTTATAGGAAAGACGTAACGCTCTTAAGAGGTCGAATTAAAAAAACATTTTGCACCAATCGTATGAATCTTTCGAGACTAGGGAAACTGTAGCTCAAACCGGCTGTTTCAAGTTTTCGGCCTCATTGTTGCACTAATCAGTCGTAGATCTCTCTAAAAATTGTTTACGAGCATTTGCAATATATGTACTGCATTTTCACAAGAGTTCACATGGAAAGTCTACCATCTATGCACATTATATGGAAAGTTAAAAACATGTTGAAAAATTGAGCACAAATCGTCTGTACTGTAAGACGCAGATAAACCTAACAACGTCACTTAGTTGAGATTTAATTCTGAATACAATAATTTGTTGTGTAATTTAATATAGATAGATAATGTAGCACAGCACTTTTTCAAGTGCAGGCGACACTGATGAGTTTACGAGGTTAGCAAAATAAAAAGGAAAAGAATAATTTAATTTGACATCATATTTATGCTTATGATGCAATTTGACTAACTGATTTTCATTTACGATTCTACTTTGTGCCGAATCTATACTAACTTTATTTCCCGAATCAATGGCATTACGTCATGCAGGACGCCATAAATGCACAACTAAGTAAGAGAGATAGTACAATAGACATACAAGATTTGCAAAACAGACTTCATTCCTTGTTGGTCCCTGAATCGAGTCGGTCTATGGTGGTGCTGCTCTTCTGGGAGTTCCGAGGCGTTCCTATTCCGTTGCTTGATCGCAGCGACATCCTTGTAGAAGGGAGTTGGTGTTGAAAGCGATGAGGCGTCAAAGCGATGAGGCGGAATCCTCATGCTGCTGGCCAATCCATATTCGGAGCTCGGTAGCGACTTTGACGTGGAGGTTGAAGTTGCAGGGCAGCCAATGTAGTCACGACGTTTTCTTCATGTTGGCGGCGTTGGAACTACGGCATCCAGGGTGTTCCATGCCTACTAGGAGCCGGGGCTTACATTTGATTGACGAAGAACAGAGGTCGACCGCTAATTCGAAAGAGCTGCGGGACAACCCGACCGCTCACCACCGACACAAAATGAAAGCCGCCGAATCTATGCAAAGTACAATAGCAGACACAGTGATAAACTAACGAACAATGTTTGCGAGTGGGCTAATTTTCCGAATTTTGTGAGTAGGTGCATTTGATAGATCTCGGTGTCACAATTGACAACTTTTAGCTGCCATCTCCCCGAATTATTTTTTAAAAAAATTTTTAAAAGTCGAAAAATTGACTGTTTTAATCAGGATTTTCTTACACATGGCCGCTCCAATTTTGTCGTTCTTAGAAGCGCTGGATAGAGCTCGGCTTGCTCTATCGTTTGCGCCCTGAGCCATGCCGATTCGAAGAATAGTACCTTTACTAGATGAAGTATTTCCAAGGTCTATTTTTACCCAATTTTCGTTTTTTTCGAAACGAAAGGAAATACAGTGCATTCAGTAGGTCTCTCCAAGTTAAGTAAGATAAGCGAAGAAAATGCGCCCTCGGACACCTCACTAGGGAATGGTCTCAAGTGACCCCGGCGGATCGAGTCAAAAGGGGGTGGATATTATGTAATTCGGGGCGCTGATCACAGCGCACATAGCCGCATGTGCCAGTTCGTCGTAGCCTTAGAGAACGAAGTAGTAAATTGGGTTACAGTCATA
>JADLIF010000783.1:0-48733 GCA_016648015.1 Steinernema khuongi | reverse complement strand
AGCAACGAACTCGATGGGCAGCAGTTTAATTCAGACGAAGAGGTCAAAATCTGGTTTCTATCTTTCTTTGACCCAAAACTTCGCATATTTCACGAGCATGGAATCCGTCGCTTGCCCACGAAATGGGCAGAAGTTGTACATCATAAGGGTGATTACACTGAATCCTAACGATCCTTATTCAGCAATAAAATGACGTTTAAAAAGTGGGACATTTTCAATGCACCAAACCAATATTTCAATGTGTTCCTAATAAATATAATATGAGAAACTGTTTGTTTGTGGAACTCGCTCGGGGCGTGATTGTTTCTAGTCACAGCTCGACAGTGATATCACGTTTTCATTGGTTTTCGAACTTAATATGTAGATGACTGCTTTTGATCATCTGGTTTGGGTTTTATGCATTAAATTAAGTTCCCGAGCGACATACACGATCAACGACAAACTTTCATAGACTTAGTTTAATATAAAGAATGTTATGACTCGCCGAGTCAAACAAAAAACACCATTAGTAGCTATGCTTCACCAGCCACTTGAGAAGTCTCTTCCGGTGGAGTGTCTTCTGACGACTGTTGATAACGATAACCTCCTTCACCTCAGTGATTGTGGATTCGATAGACTTTAGCTGCTCCGGCGTAAATAGTGCCTAAAAGAGAGTAATGCGTATCTTCAAAAATATTAGTTCGATATATTGGATACCTGAAGTTCGCCCACAAGTTTCATGTCATTTGAGTTCTTCAGCAAGTTCTTTAACATTCTGAGAGCCTGTCGTGTGACAGGAGAACTGAATTTGCTCTTGATAGTGGACCAGTTCTTCTTGACGAACTCCCATGCGACCCTCTGGTTTTCCGGAATAACGCTCATTCCGCCTATTAAACCAGCATAGTCTTGAATACGGACATTCCGCTAGAAAATAAAGCATTTAGTGAGAAGCACGTATGTAATTAAAAGAGCTTTTCCTGGGTAAATTTTATTATGCAATAAATGATTCTTAAAAATTCTAAATTCTTACGGAGTCGAGTGCATACTGCATAATCATGTCGAGAGATTCTCTGCCGCGAACATACTTGAAGCATTTCATGTAAGAACTCTTTTCCAAAGCATTTTCAGTGTTGTTATGCAAGTTGAGAATCATTTTAGCGCCATCGATACCTTCAGATGCCACGACTTGTTTCACCACTTGGTCAACATCTGCAGCATAAGTGCTCTTCTCGAAGAAGTATTTGG
Organism: Steinernema khuongi; assembly: GCA_016648015.1. NCBI lineage: Eukaryota > Metazoa > Nematoda > Chromadorea > Rhabditida > Steinernematidae > Steinernema > Steinernema khuongi. The sequence goes on along the minus strand of JADLIF010000783.1, from coordinate 47,509 downwards.
CGTCGCGTATGGTTTTAGGATCGTTCGTATTAACCATGATTTTCTTCAAGAAGTACCGGGCATAAGAAATATCCGTAATTTCTCCAGGGCGTGCTTCCCATCCGATTTTGTCCGCCGAGTGCTCAAAAGTGCGTGCTACAAATGTGTCAAATTTCTGCAGCACTTTCAAGTCTTTTGACTCCAGAAGCCAGCGTCTTATGTTGCTAATCGCGGTTTCCAGCGAAGAAAGGACGAGAGAAGAATTCTCCTCAGAGGAAACGAAAATGAGATCAAGGAGGTCATCGATTTGGCTTCGTCCCGCGAGAACCAAATGATAAGTATCCGTGACAAGTGTAAAGCGGTTTCGTGCAGCTAATTTCTGTGCTTGGTACGCCGCCAACAGCTTAGTAAAAAGAACCTCTCCGTCATACTTAACGTGACAGAATGCCGACGTTTCCGGGTTCAGCTGAACGAAGTCAGCGGTTGCCACGTCTTCTGTGAACACTTGCATGGAGTCTCGTGGAATTAGAATATTAAAATTGGTGCTTGTGCTGTTCTTGGAGACGAGGACGTTAAGAGGAACGATCCACGGGCCAACACTGGGATCATTACCCCCGGCGGCCAGATAGCGTTTTTCCTTGAGTGAGACAGTGGATCCCATGGAAGCATTGTACCTGACGGAGAAAGTGATGAGCGGATAACCGGTTTGTGTCGTCCAACTGGACATAAGTGATTTGACGTCCTAAAAATTAATATTACTGTCTATACTAAAGAATTTTAAGTATGTAAGAGTGATCCTTGGACATTTATGAATCATCCAAGACATTCAATGGATTGAATTTTTAACAACGGCGACTTGTCTACGCAATTAATGGCAGAGAACAACCAAATATAAGAATAAAAATTACTGCCTTTTACTTTGAAAATAACTGCATAAAGCCTTACCGTTCCAGTTGCATTTCCGAACGCCTGCCATAGGTCGTTAGTTTCAGCATTTGAATACTGATTTCCTTTGATATATAGCTTCATTCCTTCCCAGAAGTCTTCTCCCAAGTACAAGTATAACATTCGGATGAGATGAGCCGACTTCTCGTAAGTAACACCATCGTAGTAGTTTGTCAGTTTTGCGGGATCATCAATCGCAACTTGAATAGCATGCGTTGCTCGCAGCTGATCGAGCCTCCTGGCCTTCGGCACACCGGAGCCTAAGAAATAGTCCCACGCCATAAGCTCGGGGTAGTTGTCCTCGACAAACTGATACATGAGGAAGGTGGCAAAGCCTTCTTTAAGCCAAAGATCTTCCCACCATTTCTAAAAAATGTGAGATCTATGATGAAAACAACATTAAAACGAATTGTAAGAATATTTGCGTCAGGGTCCAATTTGGTAAAAAATAAGATTTTTGACTATATTTACCTCACCGCTTACCATTGTGATGAGATTTCCAAACCAGAAGTGTCCAACTTCGTGACCAATGACCGCGGCAGCGTAGATTCTGTCCCCCAGAGGCGTCTTCGATTCGTCAATAACAATAGCCGATTCTCTATACGTGATCAGACCCCAGTTTTCCATGGCTCCGGCACCAAAGTCAGGTAAAGCCAGGGCATCTACCTTCTTCAAAGGACATGGGTAATCAAAAAGCTTGTTAAAGTACTCAATCGCTCTGATATGGTACTCGACAGCTTTTGTCGCTAGATGCTTCTTTCCCGGGGTGGTGTACAGTCTGATGAGAGGTCCGCCATTGCCTCGTCCTTCCAGATATTCGAACTCTCCTACAGCCATGGCGACAAGGTAAGTAGACATGATAGGAGTGGTTTCGAAGGTGATCACCATCTGTCGACCAAGAGGATTAACAGTGGAGACAGCGGCGTTGGACAAAGCAGTGAGGTTTGAGTCAACCTTGAGAGAAATGGTGAATTGTGCCTTGAATAGGGGTTCGTCCCAGCAAGGGAACCCGCGTCGAGCGTTCGTGCTCTCGAATTGAGTCACCATTAAGTACTTCACTTCCCGATTCTTCGAGTCTATGTACGAACTACGGTAGATTCCCCGAAGAGTTTCACCAATAATGCCCGTATAATCGATTTTCAAAATGATGCGCTGTCCTCCTTCGACAATGCCTCCAAAGTCCAGAGTCAGCATTTGGGACGCTGCATCATAGGAAACATTCTTGATCTCCTCGTCAGCTAAACATAACCATGTCTTATGTCTGTAATGAAGAAATAAAAAAAGAGTTCCTGAAATTTTAGGTAGCTGTAATTCTTTGTAATTCTATTTCTTGCAGCATACTCAAACCGTAACCTAGTCTTTTTTATGTTAATGTCACTTACAAATGGAGTTGAGCATTTTATAGCTTGCCTTCGTAACGTTCAATTCAGCGGCGTGTAGCTTTACAAAAGTCGTTGGCTTTTTCAGCATCACATCGATTTCTACTGTGCCTTCAAACGTAAACTTTTTCAGATCGGGTGTAATGTAAATTCCATAGTGAAGCGGCTGAGCGAAGGTTGGCAGCCTAGGGTAGCTTTCAGGAGATTCGGAAAGGCATCCGCCTGCTAGGAAAATTCTAAATTTCACAAATAAACTTTAAATCGCTTAGGAAACCAGACGTACAGAAGCAGAGGAAGCATCCTTGGCATTGTGGCCGACAGCCCACGACAGTGACTTTTTGTATTCGAGACAACAAAGAGCAGATTCCATCTGACGCACATTCTGAAATGCTGATTCCATTAGCGCCGCCGTCTGAAAGCATCTCACAATTCACAGCAAAACAATGAATCCGTCCCATTGATCTGACAATCTGTTGGACGATAAGGGGATGACAAGGCGACTTTAGCAAATAATTGGGTTGCTTGTACAAACAAAGCACTCGTGGCGGTCACAACGCATTTTAAGTAGCGGCTGTGCTGTTTTAGGAGGAAGTTGATGCAAACTCGCAAATATTTCGGCCCATCCTTACGCTAACACCTGCTACACTGCGATGGAAGATTTGCCAGAGACGTATATTCCCGGTTCGGTTGTAAACAATACAGATGATGCGGTGGTAAACGATAATTTATTAGTGCTCCGATGAGATGTCCATCTGCCTTCTTTTGTTATAAGATATCAAGACACGCTACATTGGACATACTAAGCACCGTATTCCTGAAAACAGTTTCAAACAAAAATAATGGACACTAAGTAAATGCTCTTCATTTTCGCAATGTTAAACCAGTTTATTAAGACATTCGAATGACTGGGTACATTTGGTTTGCAAGGTTGAATTCACTGTAACAGTTTAAGTTTAAAAAAATGCACGTTTAACACTTTTATGTGCGCCTTCATAGATTAAAATTGCGCACGAACAGTTAACCAGTGCGGATCATACGCTCTTGCAAGCAGAACATTTTTCTTTATTTACGCATTCCTTATTTAAAATCGACTTCTTCACGGATGGTAAGGTTTCTGTTCGGTGAAAAACATATCCAGCACCACTTCATGTCCTCTTCATATCCTCTTGGCCAAAATAGTGTAGAAAACGGCTAAGGCTGATGGTCTGCTCAACTACGTATCCGATGTAGAGCGTCAGCTCAAATCGAGCATCTCGCAGCCACGCATCCAAGTATCGGCTTATCGGTTCCAGAACAAAGTCGTTCCCCACTCTTAGGGTCTTAGAACCGTTACTGTGGACGTACTTCTTGATGCACTCTTTCGTTCGGATCCCATTCCAGCAGTCATCTCTTCCTGTGAGTGCAATCTCTTTTAGATGTGAATTGTTTGCTACCTGGTCTTCTAGAATAGTCTGACACAAATCTCCTCCTTCGTTGCACAGTTCCAATCGGACGCGGAAGCTAAACTTGATAAACTGGATAGCGGGGCCTGGGCTTTTGGCGATCAACCTGCTAAGTATCTGCCGACCAGCTCGGCCCGTCTACAGCCTCCCTTATATTAACTTCCAAGCAGAGCTGTCATCGGGTCGACCCGAAAATTTCGAAAAATACGGATTTACCCTACCAAGAACGCTTCGTTTTTTGCTTTTTTTCTTGATTATAACCTTGACGACTAAAGGAACAACTTTAAAAAAAATTGCAAATTCTGGAAAATAATCGTCGGAAAAACGTCCTGACCCGATTTTCGGGTCAAAATGACCCGAAAACTTGACCCGAACGTTTTTTTGGAAGATGGGCCAATTTTTTTCGAAATTTTTTTTTCGGTTTGTTCATCCAGCCATGAAGATTGGAACAAAGAAGAAAACACGAGAAAAGAAGCGTTACCGAAAGAGTAAAGCCCCCTTTTCCGAAATTTTCGGGTTGAACCGATGACAGCTCTGCTTCCGAGGCAAGCGAATTCGCACGCAACTGCCTCCGAATCAGATAGAATGTAATCCGAGCGTCTTGGTTCACATTCCGGTTCGCGCCCGCGACGGGGCCGCAATTAAAAGCATAAAATGACGGAAAAGGGTTAAATCTCTTGGGGGACGGGTAAAATTATAGGGGACGGTTAAATCAAATTTAAGGGGGACGGTTAAATCTACCAGGGGGACGGTTAAACCCGACTAGTGCCGCACAATGCATATGTGAATCACAAAGCAACCACATTTCTGTACATATACCACTTTGTACCATTACATTTATTTTGCTTATGTAACCCCTGTTATCTGTATTTAGGAGAAAAATAAATTTTTTAAAGAATTGTATCCCAAAAGCCACGGTAATATTTATTCCCGGCTTTGGCTTTTTAAGTGAATTGACCTCTGATGGCTGATGGTAAAGTTGCTGATGGTGAACTCGCTGTAGTTGGTGTCAAACACAATACTTTCGAATCTTTAGCAACATCTCTTTAGAATCTCTGATTAAATAACAATAAAATGCGTAACTGCCGACATCTAGACAAAGTGACGTAAGTGCTGATCCCTAGCGTCGAGGCACAGAGAGGGATATAGACCATTACTTGATACGCGCTTGTTTGACCCGTGAAGAAAAAGAATGAAAGAGGGGATTGGGCACCGTTCATCAAGACACAAAGTGCGTTGGGGAAGGAGCGGAGGCACAGAGAAGTACAACTTGGGGAATTAGACGTCTGAGAGATTCCAAGACCAGACGAGGCGGAGATCTGCCAATCGTTGAGTGGAGTTGTGAGATTCGTCGTGGCACGCTGCCAGGTAGCGGTTTGACTTCGTCCAGAATGTTCCGAAGAGCTGAGTTACTAGTTTGCTGCAGAAGACCTTAAATAGGTGGATTTAAACGTATAAACCCAGCTGAGCGTCTTCGCTCAATTTCAGATGTTACTCGTCACAAAATCGTTTATAATGCATCTGAGATTAGCGTAGAAATAGAGTATTTTAGACATATTACTTACATCAATGTTGTCGTTTGTTCTACCCGAACAGAACCCTCTGGTCGTGTTGCATTGCGCATGGCAATCAAAGAACTGACAGTCGTCATCGGTGGAACATCGCCGTGAGGTGAGCAGCTGGTTCAGCTTCGACTCGGTGTACAGCATATCAGAATCCATGATCACAAACCTGAAAAGTTGACGGGTTTATTTCTCTTAATTTAGAATATACAAGAATTGTGAATGCGCCCGTTAACATTCCTTCTCTACTTTAGAGCAAATTTGGTTGACATTAGAGTTCAACTAAACGCACCTTTTCGGATATTCGGACGAGAGACCCATATTGTCAAACTTGACGTCGCACCACTGCAGCGGTTCGTTTAAGAACTCGTAGAAGAGCTTGAGGGTGCCCATGAGATGCACTAGAATTTTGGCCTTCAGATTCACGTAATAGCCCTTCATGTGGAAGGGGACGAGGTATTCGGGCTGGTAGAAGTGCCCGCACGTGCCTTGGATCTGAATTAACCGTCTAGCACGGTAAATAGTAGATGTTAACTACCTTTGGAACCACCCTGCTTAGTGGGAGGATTCGGAAGTTCATGTACTCTTCCTGCTGCATTAACGCCCACAGACTGCGACGCTCCGCCTGGGTCATCGAGGGCCTCACTTGGCGACGTCCAACCGAGCTGTTCGCCTTGTCGATGGGCCAGAGCAGTTGTAGGACGTGGTTCTTGTAAGATACGGGGAACCCAAGCATCAGCTGTTCGTTAACGATTTCGACGATCTGAAGGAACAAGTTGCGGACGTCGCTGGTCAAGTCAGTCCCTAGAGGACAAGTCCTGATTTTATGGGGTGGCTCACCTTATCTGTGAAATGATCCTCCTCGACGCGCGGATCAACGTCATCGTAGTCCTCCAGGTAGGCCTTCGATGACTTCAGAATGAGCGTCTTGTCTTTTTCCTTAAGCGTCAGGACGACCTTGTTGCCCTCGTAGAAATCTTTTATCGTGTAGTTCTTGGTCACACAGAGCGCCTCGCAAAAGGAGCCAGCAACTTCCCCTTCTGTGTACAGTCCACATAGCCTGCTGAGCACTTCTGTCGCTCTCGAATGGTTGAATTTCGGTTTCTCGACACCGTTGCGGGCGGCAGAACTGGACGCGCTTGACACAATTAAAGCTGAAACGAGGTACTTCAGCTGACCAGAGTCCCGTTTGACCTTCACGAAAGATTCAAAAAAAATGAAATTTGCAAAGAATTTGCTCAATAAAATAAAGAAAAGCTAATTAGAAGAAAACTTTTCCATATAAAAATTAGAACGAATGACTTTGAGGATTCGCAAATAGGTCAAACCTAAGACCGCTCACATTTGAACCAGACCGGCAGTAATGCTCGACTTTTCTAATGTTCTGTTCGTCCTACGAACTACATATTTGCTGCTGATTCTTTTTGGTTTTCAGTATTAACTAACTTTAAAGGGACAGTTCACTCAGAAAAAGTTGGCAACTTTTTTGGCTCCATCGTGTTCTCCGCGACTAAACAAGCAACTTTTGTTCGAGCACCCCATCATTTCAACGCAACCACAAAAAGATATGGCCCAAAGAAACTCGAACAAGTGCTCTGTATCTCTCAATGTGAGCCGGTCCTCCTGGCACGATTTACCTGAATCCTAAGGGGGAGTTTCTTAAATTCAATCGATTGGGAATTTTCTTATATACCATTCGAAAGCCCTTGAAGTGCTGAGCATTTTGAGCCCAAGATCGCTGCGACTGAGCTTACACAGAGAAAGTTATCGCGGAACAAACTACTTGGAATGTGGAAGCCGAACCGGTCTTTGTTCAGCGAAAGCGATCAGCGATAACTTTCTCTGTGTAAGCTCAGTCGCAGCGATCTTGGGCTCAAAATGCTCAGCACTTCAAGGGCTTTCGAATGGTACATAAGAAAATTCCCAATCGATTGAATTTAAGAAACTCCCCCTTAGGATTCAGGTAAATCGTGCCAGGAGGACCGGCTCACATTGAGAGATACAGAGCACTTGTTCGAGTTTCCTTGGGCCATATCTTTTTGTGGTTGCGTTGAAATGATGGGGTGCTCGAACAAAAGTTGCTTGTTTAGTCGCGGAGAACACGATGGAGCCAAAAAAGTTGCCAACTTTTTCTGAGTGAACTGTCCCTTTAAAGGATTTCAATCTTTGGAATTGAGAAATGCGTTCTCAAGGCCACACTGGGGCAGAAATCTACTTCTACTGGCGAAACTGAAGTAATTGCGCGCTTTTTTTGAACATTATGAATTCTGTGACCCGGTGAAGGTTTTTCAGAACGCTTTAAACGATGACTCACCTGAGTAGAGTAGATAGCCGAACAGTACGGTCATGATAAGGATGACGAGTCGACCGGGTTTTGAGCAGAAGAGCACCTTCGGCGAGAAGCCAGAGGCTGTGCCGTTGCTGCTGCTAAAAACGATCCAATTACTACGCCGCTACAACATAAGCAGCAAAACACAGCGGCAAAAAGTCAAAAAAGTTCCCCACGCGTCCACTTCATTATTCATTAGCTGTTTTGTTCTAACACAGAGCTTTGACCCGCCTACGACTGCTTAAGTCACCGATCGATCGAACGTCGGTGCTGACAGCCGAGTAGAACCAGCGAACCCAAAACCCGTCCCCGGGGGTGACATGACACCCTCAAAGGTCCGCGCGGAAGACCTTGAAAGAGGACGGACAGGGCACAGTGCTAGACGGCCAAATCTCGGTGAATTTACACTTTCCGGTGCAGAATCGAAAACAATGCATGGATCGAAGGGAATAACTAAGAGATGGGGCAACATAACACGGGAGCAAAGGCGGAACACGGCGGGGCAGCTGCTGCTGGTTGTCGTCGACGTCTTCGCCGTCGCGACGCCTCATAGCAAACAGGAGCGGAAAACAATAAATATGGAGACGATGTGCGTGCGCGAAATCATTGCGCGCGAGAGAGCCTTCCATTGAACGTATGACCGGCGTGGACGACGCTTTAGCCCGATAAGGGAAGAATTCACGGAAAAGTGACTAAAAGCAAACACGAGTTCGATGACCATGGGAAGTCGTCGGCTGAAATTACGACTGGTGAGAATTGGGCTGCGAGACAAAAGGATAAATGAGTAGTGGAGAGAGAGAAACTGAAAAAAAACAACCGAAAAGCTAACAACAACGACGCTAATGAGGTAAGGGATGGTCGCTGATCGGAGCGTCCCATTCAAGATCTTTGATTCAGTTTATCCGATTGCGTTCATTTCCGGAGAAGGAAATGAAATACAATATATGGGACTTGGAGCATACTCGATGCAGATCCTGCACCGATCGAATACAATTAACTTCTTTTCCAAACAACTCTTTTATTGCGTTAGATTTGTATAATTTTATGCTTCGCGCTTAGAAAAATTGGTAATATTTTGAGCTACTTGTCATAGAGGTACAACAATTTGAACAAAAAAAATGAGATCGATTAGAACTGCTCATTTCCCATGAAAGGCGCGCCAGAAAGAGACTGCCCAGCGAAATGTGGACTCAGCTTTTAAAAGCACCACGGGGAGAATTCGGGTGGAAATCGAACAAATATGCATGAATGACCGTGAAAGGTCACCGCGTGAAATTGCGATGGTTCGACAACAGAAGCATAAGTGGGCAGATGAACAAGTCGGGCACAAAACTGGTCCGTTTGAAGAAGTGCTGGTGCTAGCGTTCGTCCAAAATCAAAAATTCCCGACCTCAAACACAATCCGAACCAAACCCAAAAAAAAACAAGGAACAAGGAAAGAAGTTGACGATGGCTACGGACAGCCAAAGCTAGAAAACGCCAAGCCGCTTTAGGAATAGAAATAGATCCCTGATCTGGAATTAGGAGTTATTAGGAGTCCTAATACTAATCATCGGGAATATTCTACGGATAATCATCAGAACGAACATATTACGTCTAATCGTGCCGAGCTCAGCGGTGTTCGCTCCTTACAAAGTCATAGCTATGCATATGAACTATAAGAATCAAATGCAGTGTACATCAATTTCATTAACAAGCTTTAGGTAATCCCGAAGGAACACGCAACATCAGTGTTTTCTTGGCTAAGGAGTGAAGGGATAGAGTTTAATACGCGAATAATCCTTCAAAGAACATTTTAGGATATGAGCGATCTCTTAAACAGGATAAAATATTCTACAGCGCAGAATTCTTTAAGAAATGCACTGGATATAAAGCCGTTGTCTTAACATATTTCAGATATCGCTGCATCTAAAGTTCCGCAACACGTGGCGACTGGCAACACTTGCGTCATCGATTTCATCATTGATTATTTTTCGGATTTTCTATTTATTGCAGTATCGTTCCAGGTATAGCAAGCTGTTGACGCAAGCATATCATGGAATAAAAGAATAAACACTAGGGAGCGTGAATCGTTCATCGTCTAGCAATAAAAATGCACCATTTGATGTCAGTTTGGCTTTTGGGCACAATCTGAACAGAAAAAATTATCACTAACGGTTCAGATGTGCCAGATTCCTGCAGCGTTTATCAGTTAAAGCACATTGTTGCGTGGACCGGAGAAACGGAATAGATGCTTTTGCGCGCCGAATGCAATTAACGACGCGTGAAAAATAGCGCGGTGACAAATAAGATGCGCTGGACATTTCTCTTCAGTATGCTCATTTAAATAACGAATTGACATTCCCACTCTTAGGCTATCTTTGCCGCTCCCCAGGAAAATAAAAGGGAGACAAGTGTTTGATTTCCCTCATTTCTAGAACAAATACCAAATTTGGCAGGACCACAACGATTTCCAGAGGTAGCACAGCAACCGCTGGAGGGTATGCAAACAAGTATAACAAACCACAAAGTCTCAAAAAGCCTAACGACCCAACGACCGGGCGGGCGCATAATCTCCCCATTCTACGTCAGAAACGCTATAAAAACAAACGTTTGTCAACTAACGACGCCGTTGAAACGGTGAGCTCGGATGGATCGAGCAGAGCGTTTTTGTTCCAAGGATCCGGTGATCTCTATGGATCCGGCGCGGTCTTAATCGCTAGAAGATCGTCAAAACACGTTTTATCCCTGTAAGTTAATCCCAATTAGGGAAATTTTGAGCGGGACAAGTGTCGAACAAAAAAATCGGACCAAAAAGTGTATAAAAATAGTTAACAGTCGCTACTTACTGGAGCAACGATGCTAGCGAACTGCGTGTTTATATTGCAGCACCTGATAGTACGAACTCCAAAAAAGATATTTGTCCGGCAAACACGAGAATTGTGAATGAAGTTTGGATAGTTGCGCGAGAAGGTTTGGGAGGCAAAACGCTGGTTCCGCACACCTGCTACAGGAGCAAACCAATCGAAGAAGGCTTTCCGACCGATACGCTCAAGCAATCAAGTTCTACAGCTACAGATGAGTAACATGGTCAACGACACTATCACGCTCAACAAAAAAAATAGACGATTAAAGAGATGGCTAATTGGATAGTAACAATTCAGTCACCACCAATAAGATTCACGTAACCAGGGGTCGCGATCTACAACTCAAGATTCAAATCATCTGCAAATACTGGTGCTCTTTGGACTAGAGACCAAACTCAATTGCGGTCCCACGCCCTTAGCATCAATGTGATAAGCTTTCCGCAAAGTACTTACTGCAGGATTAGTGATTGTACCTACGCCTGCCAAATGTTCATTTCGGTGTTAGTTTACTCCATCCATTTTTTTCATCCACATGAATATTTTATTTTACCTAGCGCAATTCCGACAGAAATAGCATGCGTCACCACCCCTTGTGGCATTTCAATTACGATAGTAACCAACAATGGAGTGGCTGGAAAATTAGAATTAAAGTTGAACATATAATCACTAACGATCCGTTATAATGTTGCTGGTCCCATCCTCCGTGTTTCTTCAACTTCTACATTTGTAATAAAAAATACGACTTTTATATTTTAGCCGCGTCCACATTCCGACGCTCTTCCCCTTTGTATTGTTTGGCAAAAAATAGCCCCGTAAAAAGTTTTCCATACAAAATTTTACAGTCATATGTATAGTTATGCCGCATAGATGACTTAAAAAGGATTAGCGGTGATGCGTGACCTTTTCAAACATTTCAAGAGGATTATCCTTCTATACAAAGACATCCGGTTTTTTGGCTCAAAGCAGACAAAGTAACGATACCATTTGGGGTTTTTGACATTTTAAACAGGGCCCTGTGAATTGTCATCGGCGACTGCGCTCAAACATGGCCCCCATTTCTGGAGCACAAAGCAGCTCCCGTATAACAGCGTTCCATTAAATCGTCTTCCGGCCGCCGCACGGCTTTTAAATTTCCGGTGTATAACTAATTTCTTTGAAACGACGCATATATCTCAAGCGGCCCCAAATGAACTAATGTAAGTGAAAGGAGGAAGTACTTTTACAATGGATAATACAAACTGGAAAGTTTTTCAAATACAATTCCAGCTACGAAAATTGAGCAGCTATACTACAAAATCTGGATTATTGAACATTTCTGATTATTTCGCATGTATACATTCCCAGAGGGTCTGCTCTTTCAGCACCAGTAGTTCCAGAGGTGTGTACCCGAAAATTTTTTCGGGTACCCGAACTCGTACCGGAACTCGTACCGGAACCCGAAAGTTTCGGGTACTCGAACCCGAACAAATTGTCACCCGAAAATCCAAAACCGTACCCGATCCCGAAAATTCGATCGAAACCCGAAACCCGAACCCGAAAAAAGTTTCGGGTTTTACCCGGACCCGACAGCTCTGAGTAGTTCCAATATCACCCATGCGAGGCTCTGGAAATGTCACGAAATGAATAGACGCGATTCCCCAGCGGCTCCTTCAAAGACATTAGAGCACCCAGAAGCACGCGCTGTCCACATGGATCACAAATTTCCCCGCGCCAACGGACCCACCGCGGCCGGATCACGGACGCCCCTCCCAACCAGCTATGACCCAGCAGCCGCCCCCACCCGCAGCTGCTGATCGCCAGATGGACGTGGAGTGCCCGTGGGTCAAAGCGATCGATAAACACGCCGAACCCACCTTTTCTCGACGCCATCATCCGCGGCACATCCACAGCATCCACCGGAACCGCAGCACAGGCTGATGATGTCAGTGTCGGAGTCGGAGTCCGAATCCGAGTGCTCATGGTTAACCAGCTGCCGGAGGTCTTCTGCCGCATTCGGACGTCTGCTACCGTACTTCGAGGGTGCACCAGCGGAACGGTACGGGTATGCCAACGATGTGGACGTCGACGCGCCGCTGATCGCGTGCATCAATGACAAGTAGGCCTGAAACGAGTGAGAGTTAGATTGATGAGGCTGAGAACAAAGTGCCCCCAGCTAGGCAAAGCGTCTGGGTAGAGGGAAATCTGATCGAAAAACAAGGGCGTTGAGTTTTTTTAAAAAATCTATGTGTGTGAGCACGTGTTCAGAATTTCCTTCATTTCTAATGTAGCTACGGTATTTTTATCCTAGAACGATTTAACTCCTACTTTTCTGTGCCAGTATATCATTTCAAGTTTCTACATTATTAATATCTTGTAAGAAAGAAAAGTAATATGTTTGTCGCAGCCTTGAACACAGTGTGTTGTAGTTACGAAAACAGTTTTTCAAAAATTTACGCCAAAGACCCACTTTTACTCGGTCCTTTTTTCTCGTCCCACTTTCTACGTAAGGCATGAAAACGCCTGTTTTATTTTTCGCCATCTTCCCAGACATAATCAGGAAGAAAAAAACAATATTTGCTGACGAAGGTTATTAAGCTTAAACGACTGAACAGCGCAGCTGTAAATGATGCCCTAGAGATAAGTCCTCACGCATTCCTGATATGAATCGAGGAATGTGTGGACGAAAGGCGTTATTTCGGCAAAAAAATGAAGCGTCTGCTGAACGCAAGTGGGAGAACAAATGTGTCTGCTTTTTCTGGGTTTCCTGTACTATCATGAGAGCCATAAAAGACAATGAGATACATTTAAGATTTGCACGAATTTATGGTGCAGAAGAGCCGATGAAGCCTTTATCTCATAAACTCTAAGGCAACTTTGAACAACATCCCCACAAAAATCGAAAAACAAAGGGGCATAAGTAGAGTTTGCAGTAATGGATTGTAGCGAATGACATGACAGCGGTTGCTCACTTTTGCAGTGTTGTTGATACGCATAGCGCCGGGCTTTGATGATTTTATGAGCTTTCCAGTCTAGCTTTAATGTTTACAACCGACCAAAAATATGTTGTGATGAGCAAAGTGTGAATGTGATAGAATAAATCACGGATTTGAGCATTCATCTTGAAATACAAAATTGTAGGCAAATTGAATGAGTGTGATGCCAATTACAATCACTAAATTCAAACTTTTTTTTATGTACGATGTCGGTTTCCTCAATTTTTCAAACACGCCCGTTTATAGAAAATTGCCGATTGAAGAGTGCATTTCGTATACATAATTATACTGAAGCACAGCAACCACGCAGACGTGTCCCCTCTTAGACCCACGTGAGCCTCATCTCTTAGCAACAGCTATCCTCTGAAGGCGCTGAAGAGGACTTTTAAGTCCAACAAGACTTGGAGGGAGAATTATTGTGTAATATAGGCAATATATCACAATACAAGAATCGAGATATAAAAACGCCGTCACCACAATTATCTAGTTGGGATATCGCGTTCTTGATGGCCTACAGGAAAGCCTCGAATGGGTTCCAAAGAAGAGACGATTTTGCTAAGTTAAGAAACAGCTTAAAATAAGGTCAATGTTGCATAAACATGTATGGTACGGTCCTCGTTAGGTTATTACTGTATCCTAAGCCAAATGTTAGCGCTGACTTAGTGTTGAATGATGATTTTCAAACAAGAGTGTCCAAGCTAAATACGCTCCACTTAATACATATACAACTACATTGCGGTATGTGGAGAGTTAGCTGAACAATAACTTAAAACAGGTGATGTAAGGCAAAAAACATCGCTAGCGAAACTCAACAAGATGCACAGACACGACATAACCTCGTCAACACGGGTCGACTCTCATTCAGCACTGGAAAGAAGAGCAAAACAGGCGCCGCACAGCAGGAAGCAGCGTTGTTCGGCACCTTCGACACGCTCACCGCCGCAATAATCGAATGGAAAGTGTGCGCATTCGGTTGGAACATCGAATCTCTCAAGGAAAAGACGATGCGGAGTATAGGTTGTCATCGGGTTGTGGTGACACTCCTTCCGAAAGATATGAGATACACTCTGTGCGGCCAAAAGGCAAGCGATCAGGAGCGGCAAGGGTTAGGGGAGATGTAGAAGTGTGGTAATGGATCAAGAACGAAGAGCCTTCGAAAGAAATGAGCTTGAGAGTGTTACGTGGGGGTGAAAGAGGATATTAAAGCGCCTATGTATCTCGCAGACAGAGCACCGCCAGACTTTCATCCCCGAACAAACTAATGAGGCAGACTGATAATTAAGTTTTGTAAGTAAATCGAGAGAGAGAGCGTCTCGGCGTTCAGATTATTAAGTGGGACTTAAAGTGCAACGGGTGAAAAACGAACAATCCACTCCGGAGGAAATATTGTTTTGTTACGCTAGAATGAAAAAAGGTACTTTTATATATAGCCCCTCTGACATTCCTGGTTTTTTTCCAATGGCAAGGTTGCAAAGTCGCGGACGCATCCCCATGGGCGCAATCTGTCAATCTAACACAACGAGCTCAAAATGACATTTATTTTGCTGACATGCTCGTTTAGCACGATCAGCAGCACTGGTTGCGGAAAGCGGTTTGCTGGAATGCGATAACCAGGGAATTCCGCCGAGAATTTTCCAAATCGTCAGAGAGTGAAATTGTTTTCTCGATGGTTAAGGTAACGAGGCAGAACAACTTCCGAACAAATGAACAAATGAAAAACGCCAAGACCTCTTGGCGTTTTTCGTTAGCGTCGCCGTTTCTTTCTTCGATATCTCGCTTGCATTCGTGTTTTTTTGTGCTGGCATGATATGTTCGACATGCTTATGTCATCTTCGGCTACTTTGTGTGCTTCGTCACCCTTTGTGGCGTGAACTGTGTTTTGGGAAGCGACTTGTTCCACAAGTGCTCAGACAACAATGTGCAGCTCACAAGTGATGCCGATCGAGTCGTGACTCGAGTCACAACTCGTGTTACGACTTGAGTTATGACATAAGTAAAGTCAACTCGAAACTCGACTCGATAGCATTTTGGACGAAACGAGTCAACTTGACATTCGACTCGATAGGTTCTTCGGAAAACGAGTCGCGATTTTATTAGCAAACCCGAGTATTTTACTCGAGTAACTTGCTTTATTCGAGTATTTTACGAAAAAAATACTCAACTGGAAACTCGGATCAATAGAAAACAACATTTGGTAGCCAACCACAGTCATAAAGGCCAAGTAGGAATTGAAAACAAGCGAAAGGCAAAAAACGCTGACGTCGACGGTGGCCACGATTGTTGACGTCGACGACGATGTTCGGAAACGTCGACGTTGACGTCGACGCCGACGCCAACGATCGTGGCCGCAAAACGACGACGCTGACGGCGACGTCGACGACGATGTTCGGAAATGTCGACGTTGACGCCGACGCCGACGCCAACGATCGTGGCCGCAAAACGACGACGCTGACGGCGACGTCGACGTCGACGCAAACGATCGTGGCCGGGCCTTCAGACTAACAGCTAGAACCGTGAAGATACTTGTAAATAGAGGCACAGACGGGATTTCTTGCACTTTGCCTTAGAGCATGTTATTATGCAAAAAAAGCTGCACTAGAATTTACTCCTACAAATGCCAACTAGAGCATTTGCTGTTTTCCTAGTTTAATAAATATCTTTCTGAAAGCGGGCGGTAGGCCAACTATGAAATAAGGATAGGCCGAAGCCCGTTCGTTACTTCACGATCGCGTAAAAAATAACGTCTCTTTACTGTGCATGTAGCGCTGCCAAATTATTTAGCGAACTGGACGGGCTGTTAACACGGACTATCAAATTCCATGTGAGCCACTGGCGGACGAGCAAGCAATCGATATGCAAGTGGAACAGTTGCAGCCGTCCACCTCCGCCCGTTCTTTATCAGGCCAAACGGGCCTCCAGTAAACCACTCAAGCGCAAAAGTGCATGGAGACATTTGAATTCGGAAGTGGCTCGCTTTTTTCGAATCAATTTTTGTTTTCATTCAGAGCGCCTTGTTTACTACAAGTGCTTCGGCGCCTCTAGGGATTTCGAAGACACTTCAAGGAGAGTTGTGTTGCCTCAATGACAGAGAGTCATTGATTTGTCGCAAGTGGCCGTTGTCTGAGGATTTAGAACCTTCAAAGGAAGGATCAGGAAACCAAACCTAAAGTTTTTTGTTCCTTTGGAAAGAGCAAAGACAAAAAGCCATGAGCTACACACAACGGCCAAACACATGGAATATTCATCAGTAGTTGCCTTTTGCCTCGCTAATTTGGCGTTTTGCTGTAGAGGAATGCCTAGTAGGGAAATGATCATATCAGACCAGCAAAAGCACAAAAATCTCACAAAAACGGGGCGCGACGTCACTAGAACTACCAATACAAATATAAAAAGCAAGATGCCGAAAATGGTACCCAGGTCCTACATTACATTATTCACCCACTATAGAGTCTTAACAGATACAGCTGGACAATTTAACCCCTCAGAACAAATCCATACGTGAAACATAAACTGACAAATCACAGTTTACTTACATCTACGCTTCTTACCGACGTGCCAAAGCGATGACATTTATGTAAAGCGGAAGAAACGTAAGTGAGATGCAATCAATGTGAAAAAAGATGTATTCCGTTCTGTAGTTCTGTAACATTCACAATAGCCCAAAGCAAAGACGTTCACTGAAAGGGGCTCGTAGCGAGTCATCATTTTGAAAAATGAATCCAACACTTCGTCATCGCTGATTTTTTGTTCCAGTGAGAGAGAAAGGGAGAAAGAACGAAACGTCGCGATATTACAAAAGAATGCGAAAGCCAACGGCATTACTCCAAAATTCCAGCCCAAATCTTGCTCATCCCAGTTTTCAGCAACTCGGATAAGCAGCACTACTTAAAAAGTTAACCCCCAAATCTTGCGCTTATGTGAGAATTTCGAAATAATTCGGAGCCAAAATTACGCATTAGGTTCCGCTGAGACTGACTTTTCCATTATAGTGATTTTTTAAGTAGCGCCGCGACGAAATTGTTGGCTTATGTAAGAGAGACCTCGTCAAATAGAGTCCATCTACTCCAGTATATAAGCCCACATATTCCGCGAGACACATTCCGAATTCCGCTCCACGAACAGCACATCAACACGCGCAGAGTTGATTGCAAGCCGAAAAACAAATAAAAGCGTCGACAGGGGCGGACCTCTTTAGGGCCACCCGCCGAGACAAGCGACAACAATCCGATTTGCTCTCCACGGGAGACGAGTTACCTATCCCCATCTTTCTGCACAAGCAAGATGAAGGACAGGGAGAGGACAAGTTTAGGATGTGGGCATTCAAAACAACCTCGACCTGAACGCATTCACATCCCATTCAAGGGAGACCGAGACACTATTCGCAACAAAGCTGTTCGAACGACGTTCGAATCGATCGCCCAAGGCGGAGGAGAAGCAGAAACCGGTTATGGACACTTAGAATGTTAGAAAAATAGCAAAGAAGTTTACTTCCTTAGAAGACAAACAAGGAACCCAAAGATGACTGGCGTGCGAGGTTCTGTTCCCGTTCTTTTCAGAACACAGCTAAGGAAAGGAGTTGCGAAATGAAGGCGGCGACAAAACAGCTGCGTTTTATAAAGAAACTTAAAATGTCTCCATTTGTGACATATGATATCGCATTTTAAATGTGAGAACATGGGTCTTTAGATTTAAAGTTAAAACCACTTAAGGAGATTTGCAAGAACGTAGAACATTGCAATATGAGCTTGAACAACCGTAAGAAGCCGCAAGGAAACGGATATGAAAGCGTAATTGTGTGAATGCAGACTATATCTAGTCCAGTGATAATTTCCGCTGCAGCGTTCAGCGTTCAACACAGCCAATTGTAAATTTTGGAAATAAACCTACGCAAAGAGCCATATCTTGAGAGAAGTCGGTTTGAACGAAGTCCACTATGTATATGCGGCAATCAAAAAATGGGATTTCGGAGTTTTCCCGCGGTCCGCGTTTGTTTTGGAACAATCGGGGGCTGCGCCAACTGCATAAACGCCTTGTTTGTGCAAAATGGGCATGGGCGCCCAGAACAAACGCTTGGTAAACAAAAACATGCGTTATTGGTAGAATTTTTGAATTACGCGGAGAAACCGATCACATCTTTAAGCGTAGAAAAGTCAATAACGTCATCTGCTCATCTGTCAGTCAATTTTTTAGGCGGCATTGAAAGTTCGCGCCCACTTGATGGATGTACGCCCTCGGGTGTAATCATATTACAGCTGCGAGTTCCTGGGCTAAATCCTCCGAGCACAGAATATATTTATGTTTTGATTAATTGAAAATCATAAATTTGGGCCTGAACACGAAAAGTCAATCCTAAATTCATGCGAATCCGGAAAGATATATGGAAGAAAAACACGCAGTAGCGTACGACAGCTGACTACGGTAAACCTCAGCCACCTCTTAGGCGACAATTTCGTTTCTCGCTGCGAAGGCGACGTTTTATCTGCAAAACAAAACGATTTGCCTTTTCTCCTGAAGTTATCCATTTGACGACCAAAGTGAGTCTGAAAACCAAAAAACACATGACGACGACGTAACATTTGAAAGTATTTCCGAGTAGATAGGTAATGTCGGTGTCACTGTAAACCTATTGCATCACTATCATTGTGCCTTCTTGAGGCCTTCAGCAAGATTGCTTTGTTTTCATTAGTCAACCACAATCGGTTGACGCAGTTGAGTTGTGTATGCTCTAAAATGTGTTTTACAAACGTTTTAAAGACGCCTTTGACAGTCTATCCTCATATTTCCTTGTAAACAGCCTTGTAAACTAAATATGAAGGTATTCCGCACCTTTTCAACGTTTGTCCCTTACATGAGTTTCCTTTTCTACAAATGTTAAAAACGTTTGCTTTTCCTAAAGTTAAATAGAACCTGGTCCTCTATCCCTAAAATGTTCTAACTCCCTCGTTGGCCATCAAAAAAGGACGCACAACCATGACACAACACCTCAAAACCTCGAACGGCAGTACATTTGTATCGATGAGCTGCTGCATGAGTTGGTGACGTCGATGTCGTCTGCTCGTAGGTCGTCGAGGGGGCATTCTCGATGAAAAGAGCTGAGGCTAATGTTGGAAACAACGCGTCGCGAAGTGGGATTAAGAAACGCGTCTCGGAGCTTTACCAAAGGTGTGCATCGCCACAAAACAACCTTCCACGATGACGATTCATCAAACGGGTTGCGCGCAATTCGATATGGATGGAAACAAAGCTGGAAGTGAACGGCCAGGTGTGCCGGGAACCGGTCTTCCCTCCGCGCGATAGGTGCAGCCGGCCCAAAATGGCGCTTAACCCCGAGGAGACAACGGTCCCCTTGAAAATCTCTTCAAAAAATGATGGACAACGTTGAAAAGGCAACCAAATGGCACCGCCCATGGCCACAGGCGACGACATGGCTGATCAATCAATGTGTTTTCAGGGAATATAATATGTTTTGAGTGATTTCCGGTTCCGGACATTGAGTAAACACACAAAGAAATGTTATGATTTCTGTGTCCGGAGGAGATCGAACATAGAGAATGCATATATGTAAGTCATAGAATCACTTTCGTTTTGCTTGGCTTTGCGAGTTCAATCAGTAAAAAATTCAATTTATAATTTGCAGGACAAATAACAAGATCCATTATAAAGGTTAAAGGTTGACTTACTGGCTAATGAAGATGAGAACTGATTCCCTTTGCAAAGTTCTACCTTAAGTAGCCTTGAGAGGAAAGAGACGCTTCAAGATATTGTATTATTCTTTTAAAAACAACATATAGCAGTGTCACAAAACATTAAAAGGATATTTTTGTACTTCATCATTCACTGTGCCATCGAGAGAAGGCCCGCAGTGTGGTATGATTAAATCTATCTGGAAGGTTGCTTTCCAACGTGTTTCGGAAGTAATATATCGCTTATATACATATTTCATCCGAATGTGGTAGATAAATATAAAATAAAGGGCAGTTAGCTTTTACATGTAATATTTGTTTATTATGAAGGTACGAAAATAAAGAACCGGTGTTTTAATGGAGATAAGAACACTTCTTTGTCAAAATAAATCAATGAAGTCATGGGTTTTGAGATCCTTTGTCAGAACCTGAGAATAAGTACAGGACCCGTTTAGCTGAAATGCGCCCAGAGCGGTTTGGAAACTGCATCCGGTAGGGAAAATATACCATGAAAACAAACTAGGTAGGGTAATTCGGTCTGACAAAACTACACTAGTATTCGTAGGCGCAAAATCCGGAAGCGAAACAAAAGCTTTTCGGAAGCTTTGAGTCGGAAACAACGCGTCCCACGGCCTATGACCACAACGCCCCTTTGCGACGATATAAGCAAACGCTCATAACGGGTCGTCGGCGAAAAACAACGCCTAAGTAAGTTTAAAGCATGCGCAAACATGTCGCATTTATTCGAATGAGATTCGCTCCTCGAGTGTTCATCGCTACGAGGAGCCCCTCTTGCGCGCGTCACCTCTCGGGGAGCAGCTGCAGTGCCGTTGTTTTATGGAGTTCGCACAGATGAGGTTGCGTCCCACGTGACGTTGAAAAACGACAATTAGACGGAGAATGAAGTGTTTCTGGCTCAAAGAAATTATGCAAGGTCGAGGAGATACGGATAGCTAGAGAAGGGGCTGCATTTGATTTGAGATGTCACGAATTGAATAACGACTAGACGAGGAGACGTCATAGGGTCAGAAAACAGCCAAATAGGAATGAACAAGAGTGATGATAAGCAAGCGTTTTTATTCAGTCTTGGTGTAGTTCCATGTTTTAACATAGCTAAGATTGTTTTTAGCTTCAAATTTATCCTAGATCACATCAAGATAATTGAGTAGACATTTTGGAATACCTATTTGAAGGGAGACAGGACAACATTACACAAAATATAGTGTTGAAAGCTTCAGTGGATGGTGACTAGGAAAGACTAATTACAGCAAGTAGATAGAGTTTCTTTCAAGCCTTTGACAAAAGATAATCCGAAACCAATTTTAAGAGAATAGCGTTCAGGAATGGAAAGATGTTTTATTAGTGATGTCACAAATCACATTATGATTTAAAGCTGAGACGCGAAGTGCCGAAGACTAACAGAAAGAAAGGGGAGAAGCGAGGATCTTTTTGGAAATGAATTATCGATTTCGTCTTTCGTTAAGCATACAAGAGATACATTCCTTAATCTGGTATATTAAAATAATTTATGAAAGTCCATGCAATGTTAGAGTCGCAGATTCTACTAGCGTCGATTGTATTAATACTACAACCAAGCTATATTTAAAGTTTGATATGTATTTCAGAAATATATAGCTCCTGAGAAGCAGATATGATATAACACATTTGCCTTGGATTAATTGAACATGATGTTTGCCTTGAAACGTTATCACCCGAAACAGTCTTCATATCCTGACTGGTCCTTGCACCCACCAACATCTTACTGAGGTTCTGATCGATCATTAACTGCAGTCGCCGAAAAGGTCAAGGATTAACCACTGATGTTGCGAACAATTAGTCAATTCGTTTTAGTGCGTCTACAGAAGAATCTGTTCCCACGAAACATCGATGAGAGTTGCAACAGCGGAGAAACCACAGCGCAATCAAGACAACTCCGTTCTGTTTGCATCTACGTTCTCAGAACGCATGAAAAATGCATGGAAAGCTCCAAAGACGATGGGAAGTGCGAAAGACATTAGCAGCTAAAGGACCAACCTGGATCTTCTGCGAAATGGTGGTGCGATTAGGGTGTCCGCTCACGTCACCCAAATAGTGATTGCCATTGAGATGAGAGCGATGGTGGCGCGGAGAAAGAAGATCGAGTGGGGCGGCGGTGGGAGACAAGTGGTTCGGCGAATCTGCCGATGTTTGTCCGCTTTCCGATATGGGACCGCTGGGAAAGATCCATCGCTCGGCGCCGTACTGTTGTCTCTATTGTCTCCGTCGTCTGTTAAAAAAAGGAAGATAAAAATATAAATAAAAGACGGGTTATAAAAGTTTTCATGCATGGCGTGACGAGGAAACTGAATGATAAGTGACAAACTTCAGTCATGTATACTTTAGCAGATGCTGCATATATGACTCCGTGGCGCAACGGTAGCGCGTCTGACTCCAGATCAGAAGGTTGCGTGTTCGAATCACGTCGGGGTCAAAACTTTTTTCATTTGTATTTCCTTCTAGTAAACATTTTTCCTTGATTTTATTTACCTAAATTAAAACTTCCTAGCTTAAATACCTCCTGTGTTCGCGTTGGGCTTTCTAGGGACAGGTTCTCGGAATGACACGCGAAAGCTTCTTCAAATATGCATCTCACGCCCGAATTAGTATTTCGTGGGTTTTATATATATCCAACATAAAAATACTAAAGGCACTTTTATTTTAAGCAACTACTAAATGTATTGCACTCATCCCTTGTTTCCGTAAATTTATTTCTTAGGGCGCGTTCATAGTTAAAGTCATGCGGCATGCGCATGACTTTATTTGACTTTTTTGTTCGGCCGCATGCCGCATGACTTTAACTATGAACGCGGCTTTCGATGTACATGTCTACTTTCTCGCTACCTTGCAAAAACTAAATGAGACAGTTTGAATGACTGCTTAAGCCGCTTAGTCACTTTGTGAGAATTGCGACGTGCGGACCAGCGGCTCACAACGCAGCAGTTGACAACTGACCGTATCACCGCACGGTGCTACAATGGCGACCCCTTACGGTATGCATCATTTCCTTCTTTGCTCTACCGTACTCACTTTAGTCCCTAACGATAAACTCGTCGAATCGGTACTCGATGTCGAACTGAAGGCCCCCTTCACGGTCGGGCTGATGCTCAGCTCGGAAAGTCCGCCAAAGATCACGAAGCTTATGCCATCGTCATGCTTTCTCGGCAAACTCTTCGCGGGAGACATCGTAATCGCCGTCAACGAACAGGTAGTAAATCAGTTTAACCTCTCGGAGAGCTTTAATATTGCAGAAGGTGGGGAATATCGGCGACTTCTTCAAGTACTGCAAAGCTGGAAAAGTGGCTGTGCGCTACAAGCGCGATGAGTACTGCACCACAACGATCAAAACTTTACCCAGACCGCGGCCCGACGTCGAGTCTTTTGAGTTTCAAATGGTGTGGCGAACCGGCGGAATGCCGATCGGAATCCTCGTCTACCATGACCAAGATAAACGCGTCATCGTCAGCATGGTGGAGAACGGCACAATAGCAAGTCATTCGGTTCGTCCCGGAGACATTCTTACAAAGATAAATGACATCCCTGTCAAAGATAAGGAAGTCGCTAAAAAGGTAACCGCACCGATGTAACCTCGCCGTGCATCTTCAAGTGTCTTAGACTATTCTGGACAGTGTGAACAACATGCGGCGAGTGAAGCTTACTATCGAACGATCCGGCTGTCTCGATGCCACACCACGCACGCCCGGTGAAGTCATCGTTATCCCTCAAATTCCAAAGGCTCCGAACTTCGATTTGCCTCTTCCACCAGACGTGTTGGCCATAATGGACGCCAACCGTGACTTCCATCGGAAGCCGTACGCTATGCCTGCCATCATCAAGCGCACAGCCCCCGGAGCTCCAGTTACCAGCGGAAACGGTAGATTACCACTCCGTAGGTTTTAAACAGGTAACAAATTTAGGCGCGAAACTGAGCATCCCCGACTGCCCACCCGAGGAGAATGTAGTTGAGTTCGACTCTTCCGAGAAGCCCTTGAAGGCTACGCCTAAGCGTGTTGGAGCAGCATAAGAGACTATTTACGTAGAAAGTTTCAAATAAATTTCATTCCTATTGTTTCTTCGGGTTACTACTACTGTTCGGAATCAACGAAGGATTTTCAACAATTTTGGAAAGGTCCTTCAGAGAAACGTTCTGTGAGCCTCGTTTCGCGGCCTTCGGCATCAGCGGTCCTGGGCGCCATCCGATGAAGGAGATGATTTGAAACGACGCCGGATACTTATCTTCGGTGCCGTACATCGCCCGGTATATACTGTCCGCGGCGATCAAAATGTCCCGTCGGAGATGAGCAGATCTACGCGCGGCGGCATTTGATTCTCCCATGCACTGGAGATCGTAAAGGAGAGCGAACATGTTGGGATATCCGACCTAAACTGTAACCTGTCAGCAAACGAAGCAACTTAGATTTCGCGCACCTCAATGTCATCCGTATCCAACGTGATCATATCGAAACCCGCTCTATTCATTAGAGAGCCAACGTCCTGAGGCTGCACGAATGGAGATACATGAGCGCCGACTCCTGCCAAGCGCTCCATTTCAGCAAGTTGGAGGGAACAACGTAGCTCAAAGAGTGTGTCTCCGGCGAGCATCGCACCGATTATTGCGCCATCGGGTCGGAGCACCTGGAAGCAGCGATTGAACCAGCCGGGGAGATCGTTGATCCAGTGTGCAGAGAGGCTGGTCAGAATGAGATCGATGGAGGAGTTTCGGAACGGAACCAGTTCCTCGTCCGCGACGACACGTAGAGTTGGGATCTAAGCAAGACTATACAAAGTACCCTGAACGTCCCCTCACCTCGGCATCTCCTGCCCCATGACTCCTCCGCACCAGTCCTTCGCTCATGTCGCATTGAAGAAGCATTCCTACGTTCTCCTTGATCAGATTCGGTGCTATATGGCCTCCTCCACAGCCGAGGTCCAAGCATACTTCGTTAAATTTGGTCAAATCGTACACTTTGTCAGCAACGCGATAAGCGATTTCATCTTTCACGTATTGGCAAATGTCATAATCGGGACTTGTGGCCGCCCAGTTTCGCTGTTGTAGCTTCATACGTCGGTCGAACACCTAAAGCGGAAATTTCTGATACCAACATGAGGGAAAGAACCTTAACAGAGCTAGGGACTGTCGATGAGGACGCTTTGCGACAATGAAGGGCCAGCAGGCGAAGGGATATCCTGCTGAGGAGCCTCCCCATCTGAATAAGCGATAATGATCAGGTTACAGTCGCAACGACGGGCAGACATGCGGATGGATTGTGGAAACCGGCGAAGGAACGACATCCCCGAGCTACCAAACTTTTATTCCAAATAACACTGTACAGCAAGATATCACTCTAACGACGGTAACGGTAACGCTTGAAGAAGAACCACAATTGGAAGACGCTATTGTGGAACTGACACTTATAGCCATGTTTGTGGTTGATTTCCCATTCGCGATTAACAATCTTGAAGGCGATATCCTCATAGGGTGGGCCAGCCTTAAAGCGAATTATCGCAAAATCCGGATCGTTGCACTGTGTGACTGTGAAAGAAGGCGTATGAAGTGGGTCCAAAAGGTCGGGATAGAAGATCTGAAAGTATTTATTATTCAGCAACATATCGATAAAGCGTCACTTACATTAAAGCGATATCCTTGTACAATCTTCGGGGGTGGGTTGTCGATATCGTAGTGAGTCTGGTTGTATTTATTCCAGTCGAATCCCGTGTGAACACGATTAAAATAGCGGGGCTTCCTAGGACGGTACTTATCCGACCAGAGGAGACTCTGCTCGCCAAGATTCTCCTCCACGGCGAAAGTAGACTCGTCCCCTCCCATGCCCTTTTTCGCAATGCTGATCATCTCCGCCTCGCGACTCGTCATCGCCGACATTCCCGCGTTCTTGGCGCCCTCCTGCATTGCTCGGCGATTTCTGATATCTTCCTCAGGATCCAGTATCTCAATTCCAGGCATTGTATCTGATTCGTCGCCATATGTAGGACTATATCTTCCAGCTTCGTAGAAAGCCAGCGACAAAGCCACGGTCTGTTCTTCGGAGAGCTGTTGCCACTGTATCTCACGTTCTTCGTCATCAAAGGCTTTCATTTGAGCAGCCGTCACTGGTAACTCAACGTTGTCACGTACTATCTGTTGTGCCTTATCGTCATCAATCTCTTCTGGAATACTGTACTTCCGCTCTGCAGTAAGAACTCCTGGCTCCTTCTTGATATCCTTATCCACGGTCTCCATTTTCTCAGATTGTTCTGCCTTGATCTGGGCCAACTTCTTCTTGAGCAGATCGGAATACCGCTCTTTGAGACGCATACGGGCAACATAGACAACCAGATACCGAAGCATATCCTCGTAGTAAGAGACATTCGTTCCAGGGTCGCGGTTCCTGATTTTGGTCTGAATCTGATCTTCGAGACGACGAAGCTCTTCCAAGGATTTTCCCTTAAAGATCTTGAGAACATCCGCATGGAGCGAGCTGTGCACAGAGGAGAGAGAGCTGCCACTCTCGCCTTGCTTGAGGCGGAGTTCATCTTCGACGACTGAACGGATGTCTCCCCAGTAGCCGCGGTTCTTGGCCGAGTCAATGGAGCCCATCGCCTTTACGTCGGCTGCCAGATCTTCAAGGTCGCTGACTGAGCATCCCTTGATATAGGAGATCGGATCTTCCACGACGAATGGTGGTAGATCGTCCTCGTCGTTGACGGCGCCGTTGCTGTGTTTGATAAAACGGTAGAGCAGGTCGATGGACTTCGCACGATTCTCCTTGATGCGGATCATCGTGCGCGCCTTCGCTTGGGTGATTTCGAAATCCCGTTCTGTCTTTTGCCACTCCGAGAACTGCGAGCGTTCTTGCTCGCGATTCATCATCTCGATGTCTTCACGAGCGGCATCTCGGGCGGCACGATTGCGGCGAAGCTCTTGCATCTCGTCGATGTTGCGAGCGATCTTTTCGCGGCGCCTAAAGTGCAAAAGTCAGAAATTTCAAGACATAAATACTCAGGGAGCCCTCCGAAACAACTGTTCTAAAACATACATTTTCTCCATGGCTTTATAAGATACATTCTTGCACCCCTCCGCGTCATGCTTCTTCTTCCATACGAACGTCTCTGTCAAACTACGGTCGTTGAAGGGATTGTTCATGTTCGTGTAGCCGATGGAAGATACGGGTTCGTCATCGCTGTCACGGCGCTTCTCATCCTGAAAACACAATTTGAACTATTTACCCTGCACTAGGAATCACACTACCTTCCGCTGCTTCTTCAACAGTCTCCGCTGCCTTCTCTCCTCCTCCGTCTCGTTCTCCTTGACACGCCGCTTCTCCGCATGCCGCGCTTCCCGCTTCTCTGCGCGATGTCGCTCAACGGCGTCCATGCTTGACGGGTCCGTCAAAAGTGAGTAAGCCCTAGAATAAAAAAAAATTTCTAAATGGAAGATGCGACACAAGTGACGTAAAATAAACTTAGAAGCGATGCAACAGCCTCGGGAACTACGCTGATTGACGAATTTTCGTTATTGTTCGGTGGTTTTCCTTTCAAGACCATTCGTATATATCCGATCCGCGCTTTTCCTTGGCAACTGTTTGCCTTTCTGCTTTGAAGATTGCAGTAAAGGGAACATCCCGATTTCCTGGGATCTGAAAGCATCCCGATTTCCTGGGATCTGAAAGCATCCCGATTTCCTGGGATCTGAAAGCGTCCTTTAGAGTTGGCTGTGATTCATTTCCGATATTTTCGTCCTCATACTTCTTTGTGACTCCTGTGTGGGTGATGTACGGTCAAAACTCTTGACTCAAGAGTCTTGAGCTTCTTGCACCATATCCATATAGCAGTGATATTAGACCTCCTCCATATTCCAGTATATTTTCATTGTCGACCGGTTCAGAGTTATGGGCAGTCCTGCCTTCCAAGAAGTGACGCTCAGCTCACGAGATGGAACACTTTTCTCCGGGGCCGGTAATCAACCATTCCACCGTATCATGGAGCTGGACGATTCTATCTATTTCCAATGTACTGCCGAGAACTGCCCGGCTATCATGCTTGTACATCGCAAATCCTCGTCGAAGGGCCTGCTTATCTCTAAGCATAACGAAAAGTCTCATCAGGTACATGTGACAAAACAGATCGATACCCTCTGAAGACCTTAAATGTAATTACTGGACGATTCCAGGTAATTCAAGATGACTTTTAAAAACATTTTTAGTCCCGGAGCAGCGCCATTCGTCTATTCAGTATCTGGGTCTTCTGGAGCATCCAAAGTGCGCTCCGATTCGCCAGTACCGTAACCGGTTTACCTCTTCCAAGGCAATTTCAAAACACCTCTTTTGAAGAGACCCCAAAGGTTCGCAGACTCTTCGAATTTGTTTCACCCGGTGGCACGACAATGCCGCGAAAAAGACGTCTGCGAAAACCATCTCCGCGAATTTCTACCTCCGCGAAAACCACTTCCGCGAATTGTAACTGTACTTTACTGCTTCGGCAAACCTCTTGCAGCTTCGGCGAACCTCTTTCCGCTTAGGCTTTCTGCCATTCCTGATGCTCAGCTAATTAAAGGCTCGGCCACGATTCGTTCGCTTCCGCATCCGCGTCCGTATTTTTGTTCGCTTAGGTGGCCACGATTGTTCGCTTCCGTATCAACTTCCGCATCCGCGTCCGCTGACTCCGAACAACAAAAAATGTCGATACTTTTCGACGTTTTTTACTGCTTCCTGCCGCTGATCGTCTAGATATCGTATGCGTTTGCGGTTTTTTGTCTTCGCATACGGTTTTCGACTAGCTTAAGCATACGGTACTACACTTGGCCAAATTTGTAAAAAAATTTTGGTTTGTCCTTTTTTCACTGAATTGATATTAGTGTGGGTGGCCACGATTGCGTAGGCGGACGCGGATGCAGATGCAGAAGCAGAAGCAGATACGGATGCGGAAGCGAACGAATCGTGGCCGAGCCTTAAGTTTGCATCAGCGGACTTCTTTCGGCTTTGGCGAACTGTGATTTCGTGGAAGTGGTTTTCGCGGAGGTTACAGTTCGCGGAGATAACAATTCGCGGAAGTGGTTTTCGCGGAGATGGCAATTAGCGGAGATGGCAATTCGCGGAGATGGTTTTCGCGGAAAGTATTTCGCGGAGATGGTTTTCGCAGACGTGTTTTTCGCGGCATTGTCGTGGAGCCGTTTCACCCTACTACAGACACAGCAGCGTGTGCAGAGGGATGGCTGGCTCTCTTGGGGAGCTGCCACTGTTTTGTGGGCTTTTCGATGCATCCTCTTCTTCGTCTGTCCGACGTGGGCAGTCATTCTTGGTCGCCTTATCCCTTGGGGATCATCTCCAACTGCCTCCAGTTCGAACTCCAAAACAGAGCAGTTTTGTGACGTTTCGGAGACTATCGTTCTCATTCGATTCTTTTAGGCGGTTGAGAAGATAAATCAAAGAGGATCAAAGAGCAAGCTTTGGAGGATGATTCAGAAGACCGTAGTGATATTACTCGCGTTTATTGTGGGTTACAAGTTATGTTATCTGCGCCACGGTATCTCTGGTACGCCACAACGTGCTTAAACGCCCGCTTTCTAGCGATCCGTATGTTTCGGCGCCTATGTCGTTCTTGTTTGCTTGTATTAAGCAGGTGAATTGCTTGGACATTTAAGGATGCATGCAGTAAAATGTATGGAGTTGAAATAAAGTTTACTCCATTAATCTGAAGCTTTTCATACCGCTGCTCGCATGCAGTCGGTCATGACGTAAGAGCACGGCTTATATTCGTGGTATCAATTGTCGTCTAATAGTGCTACTAAACAAATAGTGCTGATGGACAGAGCCTGGAAGTTCCACATGAGTGGTGTGGACAATATAGTCCCCAAACAAGGTGAAGGAGGTTATCGTTGTCAACGGTCGTCAGAAGACACTCCACCGGAATAGACTTCTCAAGTGGCTGGTGAAGCATAGCTACTAATGGTGTTTTCTGTTTGACTCGGCGAGTCATAACAAAACGGAACACATTGAAATACATACAAGAATACTTAAGGATTGTACTCGATGGGAAGGTTCTTGCGGCGAACCATTCCGTCTCCCTGGAACCACTCGCGGCGGAACTGCTTGGCGGCTCCATCGGGGGTGTTGGTCCACTCGATGGTGATGCGGTCGTTGTTGGTGTCCTCCTGTCCGTAGGCGAAGGAGTCGCACGACACGGCCATCAGCACGTTCTCCTTGGGGTCCAGCACTCCGCAGGGAGGGTCGACTCCGAGGCGCTTCATGTTGGTCGTCTTGATGGCCCATCCGATGCGACGTCCTCCAGCGTTGGTAATCTTGATGTGGTAGGTGTGCTTGTCATTGTAGGGGGCGTTGAAGACGATCTTCGTGCCGGGCTGGGTGGTGATGTCTCCAGGAGGGATGGATTGAGCCATTGCAGAATTCGCCGTCATCGGTCACGGGGCTCATCGCATTCCCCTTCCTCGCTCTTCTGATCGCCTTCTACTTCGGATTCACAATGGGATACCTCGACTTCTTGATGGATCCACCTTTCAAGAAGAGCAAGCAGAAGCGGCGATCTCCCCTAAGTGATAGTATATATGTTTTGTGAAATTGCGCAAATACGGCAATCGTAGAAAATTGTTAGTGCTCCAGTATGTTTGGTACGAGTATAAGTCCCACGGTACTTTATTATAAGATTCACAGGTGGATATTTGACAATCACTAACAGGAAGTACTGCGTCGTTTTACGGCAGTCGCCTTACAGCGGCGCTTCTCAAACCACTCTCGAACTTCTGCAAGCGACATATCCAATGAAATGGCCAAATCTATGAGCGTATAAGAATCCAGAAATGGATTCTTCACGAAGGCAGCCTCAAGAACACTTTCACGTTTCGAAGGAGTCCCTTGCTGTTCAAGTTGTGCTGAAAGATAGAATATTAGCAAAGTAAAGCAAAATAAAGCAAACATACGATACACGGGATACCTAACCAGTTGAGACGTACTGCAGCTTCTGTCCGGCGCAGTCGATCGCGAAGATCCGTAATCGAAATCAGATGATTCGGAGTCAGCGTCGGTGAAAATAGACGTCGTCGACGAAATTGGTTCAATGGATGAGGTATCTTTGAGGATAGAACCAGAATTCTGATCCTAAAGGAAAAATTAAACGAGTTCAGTTAAATGGCCTCACCGTGGAGTCACAGATTCTCACCATCCAACCCTTCATAGTGCTTCTCTCAGGATTCTCTACATGGCAAATTACGTTGTATTTCTCGCCATTTGCGCAACGGGCTGCCAGAATTTCGTCGTCATTCATCTGCGAATATACTTGATACTCGTCGTCCCACCTGCCGACTTCAACGAAGGAATTCGACGCTGTAGGTAGACAAACAGCTTCACCAATTGCGTTCACGAGCAACGTTGGTACTGGATAGCTCTTGATGACGTGAAACGAACGGTTCTGGGCATAGTTTCCTACGATCTCGACATTGAATAAACACTTATTTTGCTGAAATCAGAAAAGGGGCTGTATTTAGAACTGATGCAAGTATATTGAGTGATGCAGCTGCCTATGCAATTCACCACTCGCTATGTTATTTGCCCCGCTTACCTTTTTCGTTATATCATCGGTAGCTTGAACCGCCGTATCCGCGAACTTTACCACATGAGCTTCAGTTTGAACCCTCTTGTCAGCCGTTTTGTCCTCCTGCTCTTCACAGGTTAACGGCTGTGCTTCAACGTTCTCAGACTCCGGTTCAAAGAAACATTTGTGGGTCGTTAGGAGATGGCCAAGACAGACGTCCGCTTCGCGCGCCACATAGACGAGTGCCCTACAGTCGACACGAACGCAATATCCGATCGATCGCGATTCTCTTGTGTTCTCGAGATGATAGATATAACCTTCGGAATCCCACGCTATTTGCGTATCGCCGATCTGCTGAATGTCAATGGAGCTCATGATCAGTATGTTAGTTCCTGAAACGTGGTACATTTATAAAACAGCTATAGTTGTTGAAGGTACCTGTCGTCGAGGAGGATGGACAAGGCGAGGTGGACCACCCTATGCGGAATGATCCTACCAAAGTGAAGATAAGGCAAGGAATGACCGCTTTTGAGCTCGTTTTTCAGTCTGAGTCTACATTTGGTTCTTTGTGAGACAGGTGATGCCAGAGGAAAAACGCGCTATTATACGAGGTGAGGTGACATTTTGCACTGTAATTTAATCAGTTATCTATACAAACTCTATAAAATGGTTACGATAAAGTAGTTGTTAACTGTACTGTGCTACAGTAAACAAGTTCAATAACACTATATTTTTCCATTTATTCTTCGCTCTTTATCGCTGTAGAAATACGCAGGGAGAAGCAAAGAATGTAAAAGGCATTTATTCGAACATAGCAGCTGACAGCTATGTCTCAAGTCTTGTTCATCAATATCCAATTCCATATCCTTTACTGTATCTTCCATAAGATATGACGTTTTTTCCAGGGACTCCGTACCCGTACGGAACCTTAGATTGTGTGTAACCATACCCACCATAGCCCTTCGGAGTTTCGTAGCCATAACTCACGACAGGGCTTCCGTATCCCTTTCCATAGGAACCATAGGACTCTGGAAGGATGTTTCTGAGAAACTACGAGGAACACCAACCACCAGCAGTTGCGACAGCAATGAAGAAGGCGATAAGCAGAAAGACGACTCGACACATGGTCACGTTTGATGTAGCTGTCAGAGTGAGTGAGTTTTAAGCCGTGGAAGTAGGTCACCCTTTCTCGAAGATTACGTTATTGAGCGGAAAATTATTCCAGTTTCACAGAGCCCGATGATGCTTTCCCGGACCGGACTTGGCGGCAAAAAAGAGCAGTTCCGATACTCTCTCGTGGTTTTCGTTAATGTTCCGATACTCTCTCGTGGTTTTCGTTGCCCTAATGACCGTCGCCTTTGCTGGAGGTAAGAATGCTGAGTTGATGATCTCGTTTCACAATCAGCCCTTTCAGAAAACGATGTGTCCCACGGAAAGGGTTACGGAGTCTGGGGACACGGTAGTCCCTTCGGAGGATACGGTTACGGAGCGGTTAAGCATTATGGCGAATATGGTTGCGGGCAACCTAAGGCTCCTTACGGCTATTCTTTCCCATCATACGGCGGATACGGAAATGGTTACATCAATGGCTACTAGAATAAACGATGATTGGACAAACCGTTTTTGTGTGAAATTTTCTACGAAAACAATTTTCTTATGACTTAAGGCGTGTATTTATATGGACACCATCAGAGAATGTCAGTCTGTGGAATTCATTCATTCAATCTTTTCCCTTTGATATATGAGCCTAAATGAGTGTGCTTTAGCGTTTTCATTTATTAACATGGATGCTCATAGGAGGTGCAAAAAAGCACGAACCTGAGAAGACAAAATAAAAGTTCAGATTAAAACGAATTGCACAGGTATGAATTCCATTTCCATACCGATTACTGTATCTTCCATACGATATGACGCTTTTTCTCAGGGTTCTGTACCCCGTAAATAGTCGTAGGTAGTGAGCCTTTTCAAGGGAGTGCTCTTACAAACAACATCGCTTTAACCCCAACAACCTACGGTTTTCCGCTGTCTGTTTACCTCAAGAAACTTTCGAGTGTTCAAAAACTACAAATCATACCTGAATCGCGCGACGGAGAGCAACTATTGGCGGCAATGCTACGTTACCATCCATTTGTTCTTCTTTACTCGTCACAGGAGGCAACAATGGACTCCTCTGAACTCACCTCGACGTCAGCTACAATGATCTTACCGCTCTGCACACGATCACCAAGGATTGAGCGCTCATTGGACAGGCAGACGACAACCATTTGTCTCATTTGCCATGAGCGCTGCACAAAGGTGGTCCGGAGTCCGGACTTACCAGGGAACCGTCTGAACTGCCCCCCTCAGATTCTGGCGACGCTTACTGTGTAAGTGCGCAAAGTAGCCCTCATGCGAACGCCGATAAAATTCCCGGAGAATGCTGCGTAATATGGGGCGGGGGATGCATGAGGTTCGCAGATGCAAAGTTAATTAGCAAAACAGCAGGACTGGGGGAAAGCCTAAGTCCAAAGAGGTTCGCTGAAGCCGTAGAAGTTACTGTGCCCACAATGCTTAAGCCAAATTTACTACACCTGCACTCAATTGTTTCGCGCCCAAACGTCCTTATTTTTATTTTTTATTTAAGTCTTATTTCTACAGTGCTCGCTTGCTGACGATAATATTGCCATTCGCAAATATATCTGTGGAACAACTAGTAAACTTGTTTGGTTACACTTTCCACTTTGCTTCTGAAACACGAGTATTTCCGATGTCTTAAACTGTTTCCACGATTATAACCGGACGTTAAATATGCTTTAAACTGCGTTGTGTCAATTGTTCAGAATAGTTTCATTATGAAGTACAAGTATATTACTGCACACTAGCCGCAAGTTCGGCTAGGGCCCCATTTTATGGGAGCTCTGATTTTCAGACTCAAAACCTTAGTTGAGGTCCTTAAATACCGATATTTGTAAAACTGAAATTGTTTGAGCTTGAGGATTGAATTTTTGGGAAATTGGGTTATTTGCTCCTTCCGTCCTTGTGTAGTCAATAAAAAGAACGCCGAAATGTCCTGGCGCGATACGCTTGGTTACCGTCAGAACGCCGGAACCCCTCACACGAATTGCGTAGGCGTGGCGCCGTGAGCTACTCCAATTTGAATTTAGTTTCGTTATACAGGTCTTAGCGATTTGATTTGTCTACTTTATACGTTCGTTCGTTGTGTTCTTTTCTTGTTCTACTTTTATCATTCAAGTACGCTTTGGTCCCACCGTTCTGCTCTGTTCCAGTTTCTGTTTCCATTTGAACATCAGATTTTCGAAAGAAAAGTATGGAGTATGAACCGTTGTTCTGTTATGTCCATGTTCGACACTCTAAATATCGGTGTACATCTGTTGAGGTTCATTAATTCGCTAAATATATATTTGTTTGCAGAAAGACAGAGATGAGTGCCGCTGCGCCGCTGGAGCTGTTCGAGAAATACGACGAAATTACTGTGCGCTGTGTCGCGGACGGCACGCGCTGGCTACAGATTGCTGCCACGATGACCAACAGTATTTACAACTGCATGCAAATGAATTGCAATGCCTGCGTCAACATTATTCTCAGCTCCAGTGGTGGCGCGTTGAATGGAAGAATAGTAGGCGAACACAACCATTCTGTCGATTCGTCGCAAGGGGTATCAAATCATTGGACATTGGATTCCATTGAGGAGCCTTTGATCCAATTCGACGAGGAGCCTCAGATTAATTTGAATGAGGAGCCATTGATCATATTCGACGAGGAGCCTCAGATTCATTTCAATGAGCAACCTTTGATTCAATTCGACGAGGAGCCTCAAATCCGTCCCAATGTGGAGCCGCAGATACAATTCAATGTGGAGCCGCAGATACAATTCAATGAGGAGCCGCAGATACAATTCAATGAGGAGCAGCATATACAATTTAATGAGGAGCAGCATATACAATTTAATGAGGAGCAGCATATACAATTTGGCATTGCTGAGTCTAATCACCGCCCCAGGTCGTATCGTCACAGTCTTCAATATCAGCCTCCTGCTGTTAACAGCAATGTACAATTTGTGGGTTCGCGCTGTCTACGTCAGTTAATTTTATGTTTTCAGAGCTTCGTCACCATCAACCTGTTTCATCATATGGCCCAACACAGTGTGGAATATCGTCTAGAATTTCTTCGGGATGGTGGGGAACAGTTAACTCTCAAAGCAGCCGTGGAGAATGTCATTGATCGGAATAATCTTCGCTCGCGGCACATGTCTCTCATCGTTTGGGTCAAAAGGGCGGGCACCGGCACCGATGCAAACTACGATGACATCTTGCTTCACGGTGCCACCTACGACATGTTTACTATGGTCGGAGCTGCCGCCAACATTGTTTGCTTCCCGTCATCAGAAGATGGTGGGGCTCCTGTGTTTCCGGGCAAATAAAAATTGTTAATAAATTGTCTGCTGCTGTACGGTTCTTTATTTTTTCTTCTTGTCCTATTCCAAGCTAGTAATGTGACGGAGTTCGGAGTAGCGAGTGAGCTGTCCCAAATGTACACCGAGCAGCTGGTCTTATTTTAAGGGATTCGTGGATGATGGTGATTTCCGACATGTTGGTGAATGTCGTTAGATGTGGTATCCCGGTATAAAGTGTCACTGTTCACTACCGCCAAATGTGCCATCACACTTTCATTTATTGCGGTGACGGCGCGTGATCTTCCTGTCATCAGTCCTTTGACTGTCGGAGCCCTTTTACTTTACTTTCACCGCGGCCCCTTCCGGTCTTCCTTTCGGAGGCCGCGATCCTTCTGTGTGCTGAGAGAGCCATTAGTCCATTATATCGAGCGTGAGCTCTAACTCTAAGCTTTGCGAACGTTTGTTTCAAAGAGTACTATGTTAAGCAGCTACGATGGATTTTTCAATATTACGACAATCCGTAGTTCATTTGGCTTAATTTGTTCAAAAGACCCCAGAGTTCGTCGAGGAAAACGTACCGCGGAGAGAACATCCGGTTACCAACAATAGAACCGTCAAATATTTGCGTACTTTTTCTTCATAATACAACAATCCGCACCACAAGAGGTGTCTCCGCGGAGCGCTGCATTAGCGGATTCGAAATGCGGCGACCCTACGTCAACTTTGCTAATCTGGCCCTCGCTTCCCACACGACCTCTGTCGACGGAGTTAATGCATCTCGAGAAGGTGCGAATCGCGAAAGAGAACCTCGCACCTCCAATGCAAACAAATATGGGAACGAGGTGATTTGTAAATGATATGTTTTTCTGAAGGTGTACGGTAGTTTTGATGTTTTTCTAGAGGCGATACGGTAGCTTTGCAGTGACATACTGGACAGTAGGCAGCTCAACAAAGCGAAAGACAAGTACTTGCGGTTCGCAATTGATGGATTACGGTTCATTAACTCCAGTGCTCATTTTGGTAAAACAGAATCCAAAAGTCGAGAAAGACGAAAACAAGATTTTAACCCAATTTATAACTTCAATTAGTCTGAGCTTTTTGACGGCCTTTGGTAACATGCTCAACAGATTTCTTCAGTAACACTTCCTCTAGTTGATACCATTTACCGGAAAATTACAGTTAAAAAATATGAAGACTTTGAATACCTTAAAGGCAAATCTATCATGAACCAGAACCTTTTGGTAAGTTCGCAGATTAATGTTAGCTCCTAACTAGTTCATTCACATAGAAGCTATGCGTAGCTACTCCAATCTTTATTAAATAATTCTCGTGTAATTATTGTTTTGGTCGTTGTTTCTTACTGTGAACATACAGGCTCTTCACAGCGACAACCAGTCAGAGATGACCTGTCCTGTCAACACCGAACTCCCCGCCTTGCCCCCAACCAGTGACATCCACTCTTTCCCTCGCACCTCGGCTCCAAGAAGCTCTCACCACGACCCACTCGGCACAGGGCAAAAGTGCTAATTCTCCGTCACCGTTCTGTCAAAAGCGCCTCAGGAAATCACTCCGCCGTCACACGTCTTTTTGCGTTCCACTCGCGTGCTCACTAAAAGCGGCCAATCGCTATAGTCGTCGGGGGCGGCGCCGCCCCGCCCTAGGAGACATCTCGCGCACTCCAACCGTAGATGCGGCGCTACAAGTCAATTACGACGATCGGCGCCGGCGTCATTCGCAGTGTCATAAGTTGTCTAATTAGGTGTATATCGTGTACTTCTGATAGTGAGTTGAGTAGATACGATTGGGCCGCACTGGATATCGGTTTACACTTTTAATTCCAGGCATTTTTTACATTTTTATAGATCAGCCACTATGCGTAGGCGCCTGAAAGCTAGACCGTGGGTTGATACATATCTTAGGTGTACTTCTTAGACCTGATCTGTAGGGAGAAATGGAAATATTAAAACATTGAGCTTTAGAGATCTACTTTTTTAATTTATTACGAACTCTATGTGATTTAATTCAAGAAATATTATTAGTTCTTAGGCATCCACGGAATACAGTCAGTAGTAGTTTTTTTTTCTACATGTAATCCCAGGCTGAGACTTGACCTACCAGACTTTATTTTTCACTGTTTTAATAGCTGACAGTTTAATAGTTTTAATAGCTTTAAAAACTGCCCTTCTGACAATCAAAATTTGTGATCACACTCAACAATGCTTTACTGAATACATTTCTCTTAGCAGTTCCTCATAATGCCCATCGTTACACTTGCATCCCGTGCTTACCCTTAGAACCGACTGGTCTTAGCCTTTCCAAATAATTCTATTCTGGACGACTCATGGTAGTCGCCAATTAACTCTTTAGTATGTGCGCATCCAGGAGAAAGGGATGCACCTGTTTGGCGCGTCTAATCGGCAAATTTTAGGGTTTTATGGCTTCGGAAGGGCGGTTCATCCATCGAAAGCCCAAAAAAGTCTTACAGAACTCTGTATTTTCCTGCTTCATTCTTTTTACCCATATTAATTTCACATCTTCTCCCATCATCGTGGCACCCCGTCGTCCTGAGCGCTCTCACACGCAACTGTATTATCTCAGCGGCACCGCTAATTATCGCCGCCTTTGATCGTTTCCGGTCACTTGGCTGCTCCTTCTGCTCATCGTCATCGCCTTTCCGTTTGCAGACGATCTCTATCACGATGTCGAACTTCTCCATCGACAACCTTCTCGCCCCCGTGAGGATCCCCACGTTTCCGGGACATGCACCGCAGTTCGGTCCTTCTATGGCCGCAGCTGCGGCGGCGTCTGCTGCCGCCGCAGCGCAATTTATGTTTGCCGCAGGACCTCAGGTGACAGCCGATCTTCTGGCTGCCTACCAGTGGCAGTCGACTTCGGATCCACTCAGGGTTCAGTATTTCAGTAAGTTTATTTGAGTGACTTTAAAGGTACCGCAACTCTTTTTGACAATGGTCAACTTTCAATATAGAAACCTACACGCTATAGCGAATACTTAAACACATCCTTTACTTATGTCCCAAAATTCACTACTTAACTCAATAGCATTTCGCGCTTAGCTACCTCAGTCCGGTTACGGTACTCCTTTCTTCGCTGGTTATACAAACAACGCCGCTGCTGCTTTTGACGTAACGCATCACATCTGTCGCACCTATGAGTGCGCCGTATTGGATTACAGCCCTTTCGCCGCCCGGGACCGGGTTATGGTAGATTTTTTTTCCACTCATTCCCGCGACCAAATCCGCGCACGCGATCCGCAGAGTCAACAGCGCGGACAGAAGTCAAACATGGCCTCGACAAGCTGTTAATTTCCCCACTCGCACGTGTCTAAACAAACACTTTGCAGTACCCGGCTTTGGATCACCTGCGATGTGCCTTCCTACTGGCGCATCTGGCTTCTTCGCGCCGCACCTAATGACGCCGTTTGGGAGCGGGAAGCGAAAGCGCCGCCATCGCACCATTTTCAACGATGACCAGTTGGCCATTTTGGAAAAGACGTTCCAGACGACACAGTACCCCGACATTGCGATGCGCGAGAAGCTTGCACAGGAGTGTGGACTCAAAGAGGAGCGAGTGGAGGTGAGCACGGGGACAAAAATGGTTATCAACGTCAACTGGCTGACCTGTACGTCATCTAACTCTGTCCCTCTTCCTAGGTGTGGTTCAAGAACCGTCGTGCCAAGGAGCGCAAGACAACGAAGGACTCAACCTTCTCCAGCGGCGCTTCGCCTCCTGCGCACAGCTCCGACTGTGACGTCTCGGACAGCGAGAGTGCCTCCGGAGATTCACCAGCAAAACGGCGCAAATCCGGCGGAGGCGACTTGTCGCCTGACGAAAATCGTCCCAAACACTAGTCTTCCCCTCTCAAAGCAATCTCGAAAGCGTTCTAGTTATCTTCTGACACTTCTACGGGCACCTGTGACCAACCCAGCCAGCAGCGCACCACTTGGAATGACAATATTTGTGTTGTGTATTTATAGGATATATCGCTGTACATAACTATGTAGATAAATTCAAACTCATGGCATTCAAGTCACCTTATAGATCCTTTTTTTTATTAAAGTCACCTTATAGATCCTTTTACATGTCAAGGTAACTGCTTCTGTACAAGAGGCTGAGGAAATCACTGAATTTGGTAGGCCTAATTTGGTAGGCATATTGATGACTATTTGACAACTCCACTGACTTTTAGGACATCTCACCCATTCGCTATTCCTAACCTTATATACAGGTCTTTTTTCAACGACCACTCGTTCGAACCCGGAATAATCCCTGGCAGTACGACTACATTATCTGATCAATACATTGGTCCGAACCGGTTTTGCAGAGATCTGCACGTGTATATGGAGTGGATACATATCGCCGTGAGCCGCCGTTAATCGGCATTTATTTCTAAGAAGTTTTACATTAAATTTGACGAGCTTGAATAATAATCCAAGTGATAAAAGCATAATGTTCCTCTTTTAACTTTCCTTTCTCAAATTACAACCTTCTCTTGGATCCAGGAAGATGTTCAAACATAATGTTTTCTGTGTAAACATTTCAGCTGAACGGTATATTTTGATCGTAATTACCATTATACCTGGCTTGTGATTTGAGAAAACAATCGAATTGCAGTATGTCATTCCACTCTTCCACTCTTCAAGGCAACCGTAACCACATAATGTATATGTCCCCGCTACCACCTACAGGTTTCCGTAGCAGGAACCTTCTCTAATCTTCAATCTCTGTTGGCTCAACCGATATACCCTCTCTCCGGACTACGGTAGCTTCAGGCGCATAGCAAATCGCAGCGAAGTGGGTGCGGCGCGGATTATCGCGTTGCCGGGCACCTGTAAACAGAGGGATTAGACGAGCGCGGATTATCGCTCTACGCGCTCTGTTGACAGTCGAGCGTGGCGGCCGCGGTCGTCGATCGATGCCTAATGAACCGTATATGATACGGTAGTGGCGTTGGAGAAGCGACGCGACAATCTGTTTGAAACTAATGTGATTAGCGCGCGGAAAGGGGCGAAGAAAACGATAAATAATTGGCCATTCCAGTTCTCCCGTGTTAGAACTGCGCTGCTGAGCGCTTCGCGTGTGTAGTGGAAGCGTACACACTTAGTGAGCGAAAACAAATGAAGACGATTACGCAACAAATAATTGGATTGTGCGGGGTACGGTATCGTTCGTGACGGATTGCAATTGTGTTTTATGGGAAATGTTAGTAAGTTAATATAAACACCACGCGGAAATCATTCCGAGACCCTTAGCCGCCGAGAACCCCTCTGTGACTGCTGATCACTTGCTTGTCTTTATTTATTTAGATTCTGTCACGGTGCTTTTGTGCAGAGTAACTAGTTCAGCTGGGGACAAGAATCTACAGTAATCTTACGAAGTTGTTTATGAACGTATTTGGTGATCATATCGCATTCTTAATTTCTTCCGCTCTCAAAACTTGTGCGCCCTTGACTTCAGCGAAATCTCCGCAAATATGTTCATCCGATAGGCAGTTCAGAAGCGCAATTAGATCCGTCAGAGTATTGTCGTAGGGGAAATCTGGAAACAAAATTTACTTACAGCAAAGAAAATGTGAAGAAACATTGTGCGCTCTTTCTATCTATTTCGGTTAGTAAATTAGTAAATTCAAACAATAATTACACAATGATAATATTGATGGTTAACGCGTCGACATAATAAGGGAAGAATCCGATGGGAGCGACCAGAGAAAAGATTATAAAGGAAGGAGATCATCTACCATTCAATAGCAAAGTAAAAAATACGAAAAGGTTCTGTAGATTGTTGAATTTCTATATTTTTGAAGGTACTTTTGAACTTGTGAAAAACAAGAATGTTAGATCAGCGTTTATATGATGCACAACTTTTGTGCCTTTTATAGGAATTCCTTTAAGCTCGTAGATGTCGAGTGAAAGCATGATCTTACAGTAACCAGAGGATATTAACTTTTTTCAGATTTCAGATTGGAAAGTCGAGATATGCACCCAAAATTAACATCTTTGTCCACAACTGTGGCTCGGACTTAGCCTTACAGCTTATCCCATTTTAATTCCGTCCAGTGGCCGCCTCTGCCTTCAGAAAATCTTCCGTTTTTGCGTCACTTAACACACTCTCTGAATTAAGAAGCACTAATTCCCGTCAGCGCAAAGCCCCGCATCCAAATCTGTTGAAATCAGCGAAAACTGCTTCCCATGCAAATCCCATCCTGAAGTGGCCCGTCAAGCATCAAAGCGGCATCCTACTGTCAACGTCACTGTTGTCATCTTTCGGTGCCAATGAGAGTGCCTAAGTAAACAGAGCAGTGTCCTGGGAGCGCCGAACAACTCGTGAGAATGCCCGCGGGCAACAGCCACTGATGGGATCAGAGGGGATTTACGTCCGGAATCGGTGGTATTACTGCGAGCTGAAGGACCGTCGCAGGGTGCTGATTCGACCGACGCCAGTCGATAAAACTAATTTGGCGAGTGATTAGTCACGCGTGAAAAGGACGAGCGAAACAACTTTTTATCGACGTCACTGCGGTTGGTTGCACACAAAGGGAGGGGATAGAGCGGAAGTGTTGGAGCTCGAGAAGGTGGCCTCCGCTCTGGTTCTACCAGTCCCGATGTTCTTTACGAAATTTGCCGAGTTCGTCCTCTGTAAAGCTTAATCATAAAACTTGCTTCAAGGAGTGACAGGGTTGGTTCATCGTGAGCAGCGACAAGAAACGAATCTGTTTCTACCACCTTTCTACTGTATGGACCAGATCCCAGTTAAATAATGGTTGTAACTTCTTAGTGTTTCCAGTATTAAATATGTAAAAAAAGTCTTGCAAGAATGGTCTAATGTTTTTGTCGGTTAACACATACGAATGTTCTTCTTTAATTATCCATGTATACAGGAGAATTGAGAAATCACCGAAAACAACTACTACGGCGCTGAGAATCACCATCCTGGCAGGAATGATGCTCTGCAGTTGTTGCGTAAACTGTTGCCAAAGGAGCCACTTGGTTTTGTTCTGACGTTTTGTGGTTACAATAGCCCTTCTCTAACCACAATAGATTGGATGCGTGTGGGAACTGGCATGTGCCCACATCCTCCGTTCGTTTTTGTATGTTCAAGTGGGGCCGACACGCGAGAGTCAGTTGGGAAGTTGCGCTAATGCACGAAAACAATAGATTAGTACATTAAGCAAGACATCCTCTTCTCGGGTTGTTTGTCCAACTGACGCCCGTCGCGACAATACGCGCGCGATGACACAAGGGGCCAATAGGTGGGCACACTCGACATGAGAGGCTACGGCAGCCTCTTAGCGCACGTAAAACACAACTTTTGGGCTTCCGATCGGGATTTGGACAGGTCGTGCAGGGGACAATACGTTCACAAAAAAGGGATTGTCGCCACGAAAGGGTGTATTGTTGGTGTTGTATGCGGTCAGCGGAGGCGCCTTTCATGAGGTGGACTCAGGGAAGGGCCAGCCAAAAGTATCCAAACAATGCGAGGTGACACATCTTGCAAAAAAAAACATTTTATTAATGTTGAAGCACCCCTTAAAGAACCGCTCTAGATTTGTTATGACAATCCAAGGTAGATAATCCTTTGTTGCTACATATGAAGCAGCAGCGAAGGAGTAGGGGCAGTAAGGCTGTCCCAGAAGATTTTCGTTGGTAACCATTGTTAGTCACCCCACTAGCCCAATACGTGTTTACTCAATTGCTCATCTCAGCCCTCAACAATTGTAAGCCAGGGATTGGACAAAGAGAGTCGGAACTTCAAGAAAAGAGCCGTGAAGTTCCATCCACCAAGCGGACATAAAGCTACAAGATATGTAATCTATCAAAGCGTCCTGCAATGACTTTAAAAATTCACCTTCAGCAACGAATGGCCAGAAGCTGATATATGTAGATATATGTAAAACGTGTGCAGTATATGTAAAACTATATGACGGCGTATCTTCTCTGTATCGCTTTGTCAATGTTTAATTTTTTTTTTCTACTACGTATACTGCACACGTCAGATATATCATCAGCTAGCCAAATCGCGTAACTGATCACCTTAATCCATTTAGTCGTCCAATTAGGCCAATTGGCTTAGACCTTGCTGATCCACCAAATATTTGTCATACGCCTTCTCGGCTACTGTATCGTCGCTTCCTTTCAACGACCGAGCTGCGCAATGGCGTCTCGCAGCGTGGTGCAATCAAAACATAAACTCGAAAAGCCTCCGTTACGCAACGGCTACCGTATTCTGTCATCTTTTCCGGGAACCGGTGAGTGCGTCGTGTCACTCATCATGTTGTTCCGACGAGGGTTTTGCGTTCAAATACGCATCGACTAATGGCTGAACGGGGTGTCGCAAGCTCGGGTTTCCACCTGGGCGCGCGAGCAGTGAAAGCCGATCGCCTCATTATGAATGTGTGATACGCATCTGTCAACAGCGCGCGTTCGCACGCGACTTGTCCGCTTCCGCTTTCTGCCTACGGTACATATCGTACGAATAAGCGACGTCAACAACATGGGGACGGGGTTGAAGGGCTTCTACAACGGTAAGACTCAAAGGCAGCCAATTCTTGAATAGGGATCGGGAGATCGATTTAGACCTACTGGCGTGAAATTGGCGTTAATTTTAGATCTGTTAAGGAAAAGGGTAATTTTTTGACGAAATAATTGTAACTGCCGATCGGGTTAT
Source organism: Steinernema khuongi (assembly GCA_016648015.1). Taxonomy (NCBI): domain Eukaryota; kingdom Metazoa; phylum Nematoda; class Chromadorea; order Rhabditida; family Steinernematidae; genus Steinernema; species Steinernema khuongi. The sequence goes on along the minus strand of JADLIF010000783.1, from coordinate 2,720 downwards.
CACGTGGTTTTTGTAGTATTGCTACTACATGTAGTGGATGTTCCTAATTCCTGATAGCTTAGAATTTGAACGGCTTCATTGTACACTGCCCATTGAACGCGAAGGCAAGAAAATGGCCACCGTCATGGTGTTCAACGTTACGTGTTGTGACTGCACTTCTTAGGAATGGCAAAGTTTGTATTTGAAGAGCGTCACACTGTGAAGCGCCGTTGCGCGGTTTGGTCACCGAAAGAACGCAACGACACAGTAGCCATCAGGGCGGACGTACAATTGTTTGTAGGATCAGAGAGAGCTTATACCAATAATTGGATAAGCATGACGATGGACAGTCGTGGAAAGATGAGACAAGATAAGATTAATATGTTCCCTGAGTCGATTAGCAGCGTTTGATTTCTTCAGTCTAATGACAAAGGACAAGAAGTCTAATGGTCATAACTTTCCTTCTCACATGTTTTGTTACCGTTTACCGGGCTGTCAGCTATTCGCACATATGTACATGTCAAATGACTCAGGAGCAATGTTTCCGGATTACATCTGGTTGTCATTGAACTTTTATCATTGAAATTACGTGCACATAATTTCAGATTCAAAGCCCAAAATAGGCTGAAAATGAAATCCTTTCCCGGAAGGATCTGCCTCTTCTTTCGGCCGAAAGCTAATTGCAACCCCGACCGACATTTAGCCACGTTTATTCGTCTAATTATTCCCATATGGCAGAGCGGCCGATCCAGGTGAGATTAGCGCAGGCGCTAATTACGCCCGATCACTTGCAGTGGCTTTCGTCCACTCTGTAGATCTGAGAGCGCGCGACCCCACTGTGCACGGTAGACTGCACACATTAGGACGAACTGCCCGACGGCACGGTGAGAAAAGAGATGCGATTGCGATAATCCCATTACGGAGGGCGAGCGGGAGGCCGACGGCGAACTGGTTAATCGCCAACGCAGAACGGTTAATTAATGGGGATCCTGGGTGCAGGGAACGGCAATAGCAAAAAGGGCTACCTGTTATAATGACTTTATACACCCGTAAAGCACAGGGAGTAGTTCATATCTTAAAGTTGTGGCTGGATCACAAAGCAGCTCTACAAGATCCTAGTCCGATTTAGATAAAAAATTTCTTATGGACACTAATCTCCAGTCGATAGGTGATGGTGAAATTAAAGGAGTCGCTGTCTAAAGGTCGGGTCACATTTTTACGCCGACGGCGTAGCGTAAACCTGTCTTCCGCTTTTTTCGGCGATAGATTCGACTTGCACCAATCTTCGTCGTACGCATATTGTAGTACGTGAGGCGCGCTCCCTTACGGTAACAAAAACCAACGGAACTGTGCCACAGGCATGGTGTATATTTTTACACCAGTGTTCCCGCACTTTGCGCCAGACGTAAAGCGGCGTAAAGTAAAAATAGCAAATACAAAGTGTATAGTGCACAGTTGCGCTGGTCCTTGCTACCATAAGAAAGCATGCCTTGCATACGGGCAAGTCAAAACAAGTCAGGATTGGCACAAGTCAAAACAACTCGCCGAAAAAGGCGAAAAACAGATTTGCGCTGCGCCGTCGGCGTAGAAGTATGGTCCGGCCTTAATAGTAGTGGATATAGTAAATTTTTGCACCCTCCAGTACCTCTAAATCCTGGTTTTAATAGGTGCATCTCTGCTCGACGCGCTTGACCGAATAAAGCACCACCATGATGCCTTGGTGGCTTGCGTATCCGTTGTCACCATCGATCCAGAAGTTTAAGTCCAGTTCTCAGTCAGTGTTGTGTATGTATTGGGTTGATGCAATGAAAATGAGTACAAATGAAAAAGTCATTTATTTTTGCACTGTGGATCAATAGAGAGAAATCAATCGATGCACTATTACCAGTAGACTATCTTCTTCCTTACCGATATGCGGCCTTCTCTTGATCGTGTGTCTATCATGATTTAGATTTAGGCTAGCCGTATCGCCGCCCTAACGGGCGTCTCACTGCTAGTCCTATTTGCAACATCTCAGTCACCATTCCAAATCCCCTGATCCCATACACATCCTCCCTCCACATTCCACTATGTTCAGTTTTTGAGGATTCCACCGTGGAGCCATGTCCCAGATGCCTACCGTATCCCCCTCCACATCCCAAGTCCATGGTGGTCAGATTTTGAGGATTCCACCGTGAAGCCATGTCCCAGATGCCTACCGTATCCCCCTCCACATCCCAAGTCACTCCTTTTCCATTTCTTTAGCCCAGCTCTTATCCCTTTTCAACTACTCCTCCTCAAATTCAGCTTGAGTCACGTGAAGTCAAGTTCTCACATCCCCCATCCTACGCCTACAGTGGAGTCCAGTACCTTATCCACCTTTTCCTCCCATTTCAGACAGTCCTTCCTCATTTCGACCACTCTCCTCTCATCCCACTTCCCACAATAACCCATCCCACCTCATTCTTCCCACCTGCAAAATGGCTGTCTCCTACACGCGTATCGCAGTCTCCTAGACACACACGCTCACACACAGAGAGACAGACCCCTTCCACACGCTCTAATGATATGGAGAATTTTATTTCTTGAATCAACGGCTATAAAGTAAAGTATTAAAATAAACTTGAAAGTAGTGTGGTCTTTCATTTTGAGTCGGTGGTGAGTGGTCGGGTCGTTCCGCTGCTCTCTGAGTTAGCGGTCGACCTCCGTCATTTTCGCCAATCAAATGACTGCCCCGGCTCCCAGAAGGAATGGAACCCCAG
>JADLIF010000780.1:0-16757 GCA_016648015.1 Steinernema khuongi | reverse complement strand
GAAGCAGCTCATCGCAGAAATCCAGGAGGCAGTCTCATCTAAATCCGACTCGAGGGAGAACTCGTCTTAGAACTCGAGTCGGATCGCTCTACTTTGCTACCCGTTGAAGATGCTGAAGGCAATGCGAAACGCCCGATCCTGATTCCACCGCCAAGGGGGAATGTCGTCGATCCGACGGAATACCAAGCTCCGCCCCCGCCAGACCTCGATTGTACCCTAAGCCGGCCTTACCAGACTCATTGTTTGATCTAGCGATGTGACCCCAACGACCCCTATGAGTTGCTGTGACTCTAGCGCTGTAGATAAATGTGTGAGTATAAGGTCCTATTATCCAACCACTCAACTGTCGACAAAAAGGTGTGGCGCACAAGGAAATAAGTTAAGTTCCCCTTATATCTCTTTCAAGTAGGTTACCGCATTTGTTTCAGCTCATCCCTTGTAGACAACTCAAAGTGTATGATGGATTCAAAAAATCCTCTGTTAAGACGATACTATTTCCACAATTATCTTCAAATACCGTCTTTATTTGCTCTAGGCCCTCAAATCCACAGAAGTGAAAACACTCCTATCGCTTGCAACACCAACACAAGACCGGATTTCGAGCCACTCTTCTGCACATCGTTCTCGTAAGGTGTACAACGATGATCGTCACAACAGAGGTATTGGAACGAACTGCAGCTGGAGTTGTGGTAAGTACTGCACTGGTTATTGTAGATGCATGGAACTCCGGGTTTGAACAGCGGCTGACCTACGCAGCGACCATTGCCTTCTTTTTTCACTAGCGAAGAACTAGAAAAGGCGAAAGTTTAAGAGACGTTATTCTGTGTAATCTCACTCACAAGTGGGCGTCACTGCCAGCGTAGTATCGGCAAACTAGCTTAACGGTGTTGTTGCACGTATCAAAAGCGCATCCCATTTGCGTTAGATTGGCAAAAGCTACCTGAAAGAACCGCCGGATCTTCTGTGTGTCCTCGGTCGTCTTTCCGCCACTGTAAAAATCTCGTCTTGCAATGAATCCGTTTGTAAAGAAATTCGTTGATTTCAGCGCGTTGGCTCCTTCCGTGTACCATGACTTGACCATACTTTTGAGCATATTCTTCTCGGCCGTGGGATTGCCTACACAGAACATGACTGATTCAATGGCTTGATCTTACCAAGTTTAGATTGATAGATGTGCTTTACCACACCCCGACCTTCTTTCATTGTTTTGGTGGAGCACGACGATAAATTCATTGCTTCCTTCTCTAGGAAACAGCTGTACTTCTAAACACAACACTCAAGTGCATAAGTCCATCTACTGTATACTTACTAGTCTGTACATATTCGTCAAGCGAATGGATTTGTCCGGTAGAAGCGCTCCTCTAGAGAGAAGCGAGCGGTAGTAGTTGTGCTCGTCGCGAAGGATCTTCCGGAACAGAAATTTCATATTTGGTGATGCATCAGCACACTGTAGTGAGAGATTATCATCGCAGAAGGCCCAAGATACTGAAACAAAGTTGGGTGAACGCTGTACATTGTGCTGTATGGATGGATTTACTCAAAATAACGATTGTGAAGCTTCTCGTCAAAGCCATAGCCGTATGCTATCGAGCAAAGGTTCCGCATTGAAGTCGGAGTTGCAGAGCAACGACATATATGTCTAGACCCGCGGAGAACTCCGTCTTTGTCTTCAACATGAATTGCTCTCTGAAACCATTCCATAGAGGGTCAGAAGCCGGTATACAGTGCGCGTCAGAATTATACGCCACCCCTCTTCGTCATCAATATGAAGGACTTTCAGGAAAGTTTGAGAGGAGAGTTTCTTTAGTCTGCTAGCGCCCCTTTTTCGACCCGAAGATTCGATTCTGGCACCCTATCTATCTTTAAGTTCGGCATTTGGAGAAGTAAAGTGTGACTATCTTCAAAGGAGACCGGCTCATCCAAAGCCTACAAGTCCATTACGGTAGTTCATCCTTCTCCGTTAAAGTACGAACAATGGAGATATTCACCGAATTTAACAAACCAAGAATCTGTCCCGCCGAATACTTCCTACCGTAATCAGGAAAACGACGAGCGAGAGCTGGTTGGTTCTTTGTAGTGTGCTCTCCTCTGAATGCGTCTGTCGCAGTTGGCGATGTTGTGCCATTTTGGTCGTCTGCCATGGTTTACATGACTTCTTGTCCCGCCTTCAAGACGTTGCATTGCGAGGGTCTAGTGCCATAGAGTCCGATTATGTGCTGATCATATGCCCCGCGATATATTCTCCCAATGGGAAGATTCATGTCCTTAAGGAATTTGCCTTATTTTCAGAGCTTAATGTGCGAAATTCAAGCACCTGCCGTGGTGCTCAAGCTGGAAAGCCAGTCCGGCAGATTCCTTTGCTGGATGACGGAGAGGCAGCAACTCCTGGAATTGGAGTTCGTCGAGAGCATCGAGATCAAGGAGGTCAGTCAATGTTTTCCCTTTTCAATAATTTCTTCTATTCCTTGCAGCCGGGCGTCTGGATCAATGTGAAGATGAACGACCGCGGCGAGCCGATCTCCTACTCCGAGCTTCTCGACCCATACTTAACGAAGGTAAATGAGCAGAGCGCCCAGGTTAGTAGTTGCATTTTAAATTCTTCCATCTGTGTCCAGTTTTTGCAGATCCGCTGCTTCGCAAAGACTGCGCCACTGGAATACGCCAGACAACACAAGAAGAGACGAGCAGTCTTCAATCATCGTCTTGGTTGGGCACATGCTCCATTGAATCCGCCGGAATTGTCAGAGAAATTGAAGAGCCATCCAGGAACCAGCTTCGAAGTCATTTATTGCTGGTATGTTCGATATGGGCGTATCGTTAGATGATCACTACATTTTCAGCATTCTGCAAAACGACTATTACCTTGGACAATATAAGCGGCTCGGCACTATCTGGACTATCATGGAGCTCAGCGCTGACGTCACATCAACGGATCCGGATTTGACGGCAAAAATGGTAGGTATAACGTCGCTGCTTGTGGATTTTCATCGTTTTCCTTGTTGTAGCCATGGGAGAAACAAGCGGTCAAGGCGGACACTGCGAAGCCCGCGCAGAACACTGAGCTCCTGCTGGCGCCATACGTGGACATCGCCCGCGACACTGGCGTGAACAACAACATCTCTTACGAAGACACAAACAAATTTAAGCCGTACAACGGGAAATCAGGACCATGCGATGAAGTCACCTTGCTCAAGCGTCTCAGACAACTTACCACGCATCCGGAGTTTCAATCGGTTCCTAACAAGGTGTACACGACCATTGACAATTTCCTGGTCAAGTACAACCACTTGCAAGACGCTGAGGGAGCGCGTTTCTTCTAATTTTTTTTCGTGTGTCACATATTGCGTTTTGCCGAGTAATAAATTTGTCCTCCTAAATCTGTCCTTTCCCTCGAGACGCTTACTCGTCGCCTTTCTACCGCAAGTGGCTCAGTGGACTCCACTACAAAGCTTTCACAAGCAACACTGTTCTTTTGCAAACATGGTGCGCCAATCAGACACGTTAGAATTTGCAAGCGGGTCAGTCTACTCAGACTACTTATCAGACGCGACATACTGGTCTCGTCACGATATTTCACAGCGGCATTGTGTGGGTTTCAAATGGCGAGTCTAGACCAACTCTGCTTTTCACCACCTTTGTCTTAGACTGCCATTTCCGACGGTCCTTCCACAGAAGTGTGGTTCGATCTGCTTCAACAGTTCGTGCTTCCTTATAGCTCTCGACACGATCTTTTGGTGGCGGCTTTTTGCGTATTTCAAAGACCTGTGTCGTCGGTGACTCGTGATCTGTTTCGGACGGTTTTGCCGCTTATCACCTTGCTAGATATTGATTTGCTTACAGAGCGATGGCCGGGCCTGACGAAAAATATAATTTCGCGGTGCCAACCTACTTCTCCTTCAGCAATATCGACTCTCATAACGAATCTGTCGACGATGACTTCTTCGACCAGTCGTTGATCGGGGCCAGCTTCATGTTGGAACCAAAAGAAGACGAAAATGAGCTGCCCGAGGACAATAAGCCGAAAAAGGACGCTGCTCCTGTGAAGCTAGAAGGTTTCTCCATTCTAAACGACTTCGAATAACTTCTCGATTTAGATCAGCGTCACTGTACAGAGAAAGCCCCCGAGCGGAAAGTCCTCGCTCCTTCGTTTTCGCGTCTTCAAATGTTGTCATCCGACGTCCGAAGCCGTGTGTTAGCCCCAGGGAAGGCCCCAATGATGCAACGGCCCCAACAGGCTCCTGCTCCTGTGCCGCGATCGGTCGACCCTTCAAAGAAGCGTAGAAGCCTTAATGATATGTGTAAGTGCGAAGTTTCATTCACTGTCTATATGCCACAGTTTTAGTCAATCTGGAGAATTTTGCTGTCCTAAATCCCTCACAGCACACACGTCGACCGGCACGAGAACGATCGCCATCACCTATGAGATTCGGAGCGCCAACTAGCAACATAACCTCCTTGATTGGTGCGACGGCCAGCGGAACCGCCAGAACATCGATATACGGAGCTCGTCCAGCTGCAAGGAGGCCCTCATTCGGTGCTCCTCCTGACGTCGATAAGCCTCGTGCAGGTGCCACGTTACCAGTGTCCAGATCGTCTACTACTGCGGCCCGAACGTCATTTGGTGGCCCGTCTGCAGCAAGGCCTTCTTTGATCGGATCCGCTGCTCCGCCAAAAGCGTCCGCGTAAGTAAGAGTTATGTCTTCTTTTCAAAATGGGTAATTTTTAGCGATAGTACTATTAAACGAACCACAACAACCCGCCGATCGTTCTCTATGACCTCGCATGCTAACAGTACAGCAGCCGCTCCCAAAGAAGAAGTTGCCAAGAAGGCCATGACACGTCGATCTTTCAGTGTCCGGTAATATATCCATTTATGTCCCAGTATTCATCATTTCGGTTTAGGTCTTCCGCAACTACTACACGCTCTCGTGGCGTATCGCCCGGTCCGGTGGGAGCTCCGACAACTACACGCTCTCGTGGCGTGTCTCCTGGTCCAGCGGGAGCGTCATCTCAGGCTTCTAGGTAACGGAACAATCCTCAGTTTTTAATAATGTTTATTTCTTGCAGGAGTGCTGCGCAATCCACCGAATTGCGGCGATCGGAAAGGATTAGAGCGATGCCGAAGGTCTTGGAAGTCAACAAACTGAAGCCCACAACCACTGCCGCCCCGAAACGATGGAACCTGTGATTGGAAAATCAGCATCCGGCACAAGAAGTTGTGAAGATGTTGTTGATTTTAGTAATGGAAAATTGTTTCCATCCCGGTTTGGCCTTATGTTTGCTGCAGAGGAGGTATTGCGCAATTTTGGGTATTACAGTGTCTGTCCTCTAGAAGTTTGGTATGCGTTACCTATAAAAAACAATGTGGCTGTGATTTTCGAGATATGTACTCCCCGATCTTTCGAGGAACGCTTAAATCGGCGGTGCCAATCAAACGCGGCACAAACGTGGTCATAGTGCACATGAATCACGTTCTTCTTTTGCTGTGTTGTGCCTTCGGCCGCAGGAAAGTGAATCCACCTACATAATAAATAATTTAATAATTATACAACATCATAGTTAGGTGTACGTTGATAACTTAAATAGATTAACACAAATAAACTCCAGAATCGGCTTAAAAGTCTTTGAAGACACCTTCGAGGACCGTCTCTTGGTTTCCACCGAAAGATGGTCTTCTTGCCGCTGAGGTTCTGAAATCAGATAGTCCGTGAAACAGAAGTACACGAAAGTCCCATGATTACCTGGAAAAAACTTGGCTTCTATCCTCACAATGCTGTTTGTCCGATTTCTTCTAATCTTCACTGTGCTCAAGTCGACGTTTTCAGGTATACGGTATTGTCTGTGGAACTTCCTCAGAGCACGGAAGGGCGTCTCTGGATGCTCCTTTCTTGCGTTTATTTGGAGGTCGTGGCCACATACGTCGACGAAGATTTCGTCGGGGTCATATCGTGGGGAGAAATAGTCGAGGTGGATGCGGGCCTCAAATCCCTCTTCGGTGCATTTCATTCGGGCGAATTTTCCGGGATCGTCACTGAAATGGGACTAGTGGCATTAGTGTGAACACCCAAGGCATGATAAGGATTGCGATGGGGTTCTGCTGCACGACATCCATAGCACTCTTCTCCATAGCAACCTTAGAGGACGGTTCTTTCATACAGCAATGGGGCTATGTTACATCTCAATATGGGACTCAATATTCTGGCTCGTAAGTTTCAAACCCGCGGGCCAAAGAGGATCCACAACCCTTTCCGTGCAGTGGGAGGGCTGTTTTTCTACTTGCATGGAACGTTTCTGGTCACTCACCTGAGGGGCCCTTAACATTCTATTGTTTTGCACACTGCGGCACATTCCGATCATTACATCTGTCAGACAACGATGATCTCTCATCTCCGCTTCCCATGCATGCTGCACACAAAAACATCCACTAGGGTCACACAGTGCGCACAACCTTAATCCGAAAAGGAGTACAATCCTGATCATTAAGGACGTAGCTTCAATTTGATCTCACCCTTAAGTTGACTTACGAGAAGTACTCACCTCGTCACGACCCAGTCGCTGCAGGAGCTGGAAACACTGCGAGTCCTTTTCGGACGGGGAACGGACAGGCAAGAAGAAGACTCGACCTCGGGATTCATAGTTCCGTTTTCTGTGGACTAAGACGAGTCCAGCGATCTTTTATCCACTTCCGTTGGAGGCCGAACAGTTGGCCCCTCGGAAGCCCCAGGGCGACCCGCCCTGGAGGTGACGACTTGACAGATGTTTTTCCCGTCCATGGATGTCGGAGAATGCAAGCGCATGAAAACTGATTTATGCGTCAAAACTTTGGCGTAAAAATAGCACTTGGAGCGAGGAATGAGGAAGGGACTCGGTCTTGAGGGTGGAGTGGAGTAGCTGATGGAGTTAGCAGTGGCTCGTCAGGGTTTTACAATTAAAAAGCTCTATCTGAGAGTCCTTTGTATGTACTTCTAGGGGATCATGAACGATCTGAATCCACGGATGCCGACTAATCACTCCTTTATCCCCAAGTATCCGAACCTTCCAGAAAAGAACCTCTCTGATAAACACTGTCGGAGTTTATTACTCGGGACGATAATCACTAAAAGTTGGCCATTAAGACGATCTTGGAGGAATTAAGTGCAAAATGTCAAAAGTCCAATTGTTAGGAAGGGAGCACTGACAGACGATCGGCGGGCGTCTTGCAATCGACTTCCTGGCACAAAAAGCCGTTCGTGTTGCATTTATCAGGAAGTTGAGACCGCGACCAGACACAAGAAGAGAGTCGCCCTCATGCCCAACTCAAAGGAAGAAGCCCAAACCCAAATTGGCGTGGCGGTGCGCCACGCCTAAGTGATCCCGGAAATGCGAAGACTAAGATCTTGTTGGCTTCTAAACATTGTAAAGCCAAAAAGTGAAGATTCTTCTTGGTCGACGCATCGTATTATCCATTGAGAAAGAACATTGATTCAGTTTGCTCTCTGCGAACACCTTCTTCTGTGACCTTACACAGTCGATTACTGAGGACTCATTAATTTCAGACGTCGCCATGTCAGAAACCGGACTCACATTCCGATTTCTGACACTCCTGTGTATAAGGTGTTTAAGGTCTGCAAGATTGCAACATTCGTCTTAACTATCCTCTAACAATAGGAGCCTTATAGGGGCTGTATTCCTTGTTACGTGTTCAGACTAAAGCCCACAATCTTTAAGTCTTTTCCGTCTGTCCGTCTCTGTCTGGACGCAAACCTAAGGATACAATTACAAAGCGAAAAGGAAGTTTTCACATTTTGACGCAAAGCAACATGTGACACCGCTTCACAACAAACACATTAATCTTCCGAGGGAACTCCAGGGAGGACTGGTCAAGGCTTGTCTAACTGACTAACCGAGGGCGTCATACATCATGTAATAATGTTTTTTCGCTTTTGGTTTCTGTGGGGTAGGAAAGAGCTAGGGGAAGGCCTATTGGATATAATGGAGATTGATTGGGTATAATATTCTATGGGTAATGCTGATCTTACAACTGAATACCAAGAGGTTACATATATGACTGTCCTGAAAAGCTAATAATCTTTCCTGGCAAGTGTTATTCTTCCTAATAGTTCTCTTCTGTGAACCTACCTTCGAGTATATAGGTAGGTAGATTCTATCTAGAACATGAACGCTCAACATGAGGTCCTAAATGCACGTATTATTCAACTGTTCTTTGTGCTTTATCTAAGTGGCGTCCCCATCTTGTTTGTCGCTACACTCGACCTGCTGTCCTAGCCGCTGTGCCAAGAGCCGATTTGTTTTTAGGGTCTATAGTGTCTGCCACCTTCTGTGAGATAGCGTAATGTGCGGGGGAGATGACAAGGTCGACTGACTGGTTGGGGCAGATATCATATGGACCAAAACAACGATGGATCTGAGATCGGAGTCAAAAGGTGACCTATTAGTTGTGACGAAAAAATAGAGGTGATTCAGAGTTTTTGGGCGCATGTAGAGTGTTGTTCTACTCTGCTTGTAGAGTCCTTGTGCAGATTCTGATCTCGCAGAATACGGTCTCCTTAGGAGATCAAATATAGGAACTATACTTTTTTGGCGCTATGTTCACACCCTCTACTGCATTTCTGTACTTCTGACTACAGATTTTGTTATGACACGGTATATGAACTTTTCCTACTGGCTACTTCGATTGTCCAGTCGCACGACACCGCCGCAATCTATCTTCTCTTTGGCACAACCTGTCTACCCATCAGTCAATACACGGTCCCACTGGGTCATTCGAAGAAAAAAAGTACATTTATCACCTGTCTTAGGCTGCTAAGGTAGCGCACCCGTGGGGTAGTACGTGGGAGTAGGAGCAACTTTTGTTGAAAGTATAAACATGCGAACTCAAGAGTTGAATGCAGGTATACAGTAGCGATTTGATACGAACAGCTTCCACATTCTTTGCAAAGAAGCTCAACTTTTGTGCGATGACCTCTGGATGACCGTTGCACTAATTGCAAGGACTAGAACTTCCTTGTCACAAAAACCCTAGGACTAATCTATTAAGCTTCTGCATCGGGTTCCGCAACCGACCAAAGTCCGATAGCCGGGAAGAAGTTCATTGGCCCGAATGACGCCCCACTGAAAGCAAAAAACCGCAATGCGTCATTAGACGTTTTGCTTGCATCATTCCGATAAACAGCCCCCAGTGGTTTGATCTCGTGTAATAGAGCATGAGATGCGGCCGAACTTTGAGTGGACGAGGAAATCAAAACTCACAGAGATCAACACGTCGGCAACGCTCGGTTTTTGGTGCTTTACTGCCTGAAAACATGAAACGCCACGGAACTGAGAATGCAGGCGCGACTTATCAGAGGGATCTAGCTTTGCAGATACTCATGAAGCTCCAAAATCTGTTCATCTTTACATTTTAAACACACATATTCGTATACCATTACAAAGCTGTAACTACTTACTTAGCTAAAACAAAAGCTTAGGTACGAACTGTGAAAACGTCCCCAGGTCCTTTAGCTTCACTGAAGTTCCTACCGGCTAAAGAAGAAGCAGACGAAAGCGTGGAATGGCCCGTAAGTCGCGGCTCGAAGACACTAACGTCGATGGACTTCGGATCTGATTCCACTTCGTCGGGGCGCTTGCAGTACCGATCAACGAGTCCATGGCGGCGCATTTCGATTTCATCCCAAGCTATTGGACGTCGTGACTTCTTCCTTGACGAAGCGATAGTAAGTATCTTAGTAGGGATGTCCTGCAAGAATAATAAGCAAAGTCGTAGTTATGAAGAAGTATGATCCATACTATTGGAGTGACGTTGACAGGCGACAGCGATGGTGCAGGAGTAAGTGTGCGGGAGGTTACCGTAGACTTTGACTTCTTGTTGGTTACTGATGAAAACATACGTTCACAGAAAGAGGCTTTCCGGCTCGGATGCTGCAACAAAAATATCGTTAAGTGTCAGATCATCAGATTTAAGTCTTATTAGGAGCTTATTTCAAAGTTTCTCTCAAATGGCATAAAGGAGAAAGCGTAAGACTCATTCCTGGTCGATGTGAGGCACTTTCAAGCTAGTGGCTCCATGGTGTCACAAACTATATTGGGTATAAAGTCAACTCACCCCAAGATATGTAGAAACGCGAGAGATCTCGCTTGACTCCGCAGATACGATCCCTTGCACGCGGTCTTTCTGTCTTCCCCAATTTAGCCACTGAAAGAGCAGTGTGAGGACTGCGGCGATTCCGAAACTGAAGCCAATGAAGACGATTAAAACTCTCAGGAACGTCTGGTGCGTCTCTAAGGGTACGAGAGGCCCTCGCCTCCTGTGCGTCTCGCAGATGTTCACCTCACATTGAGTGCCTGTAAACAAAGAGTGATAAGGAGATTAGATGAAACTGCCAGCTCACCTCCGAAGCATTCATCGCATTTACAGAAGAATTTGGCTTCTTCGAGTGGGGTAGAAACACATCGTCCATTCTGACCACATAACACCTTCTCCGCCTTGCATGTGTCCACCACGCCATTAGCGAACAAGGACTCTTCTGCCGTTGTCAGATGGCCGACGCAGCAGAGAAGTCCGACGCTGACCCATGCACCAATCGACCACATCGTCAGCTCACCACTCAGGTTGTCTCTCCACGGAAAGAATGGAACTGACCTCTGCAAATGTATGTTCCAAACTAGGGACATGCATTTGCAGGAAGACGTCTAGTCTGGGATTCCTAGAGTAGACTGTCTAGAGAGCTCTGCAAGACATTTATTTACAAAATGAAAAATGAAATGCCGACAAAAACGCGTCCCTTCTCCTCGTCCTCTGGTCGTTCGCTTAATCTTCTTGGTCGACGTTTGAAGCCAAAGTGGCGACGATGCGGCTCGTCGCGCGCACAAAGGACTCCATGAACTCCGCATTGTTATAATGTCGTGGCGCCAGACTGTAGATGTAGAAGAGGCTGGAACACTGACTAAATTGGTGATCGCGACGAACGACGACCACGTTCCCAGCGTTGCCTTGAGATCCAGGTTCATCCAAAATTTGGCAGACGTCGTCGACGACTCCGAGCAATGGGGAAACCCATGCATCGAGCGAAGGACAAATCTTCATCGGGTAGACCATGCAGATGATCTAAGTAACCAAGGTCAGCTACTAATGAGAAAAGGAAGAATCTTACCCCCATGTCTCCGTCAACGTGCATTGTATCCAGCGGGTACTTTTCGGTGTTGCCAGAGCTTGCAAGCTGGAAGTAGCAGACTTCGTATGTGGCCCGATCAATGAACTGGACGTTTAGATCCGCGTGAAAGTCGACACAGGTTCCGTTGGACAAGTTATGGCAGAAGTGAACGTTGAATTTGACAGTCAGATACCGGGGACAGATGATTTCGTTTGCAACGATGTAGCCACGAGAGCTCTACAAAGTCAGCTTAGAAACAGGGATGACATTTGTAAACCTACGAGATTGGTGCGGTAGTGGAGGTCGAACTCCTTCTTGAACTCTTCCAGGAGGCTGAGCGTCTCAAAGTTCGCAATGACATTCGGTAAGAAGCCTCCAAATATGATCGTAGCTCTGAAGGTGTTCGTTTCGGGTAGCTCGGTCAGCGTGGCGATCACTCCGCGGCGGTCGGACACGTATCCCAAATGTGGATTCTCGTACATTCCTGGCACTTCGTACGCTGCTTTCAGTTCCGCCGGAATCTGTTAAGAACGTTTAGATTTTTGGATCAACAAGGAAGCCTTACCGTTAATTTGGAGTTTATGTACGTCACAGGGAATATGACCATACACGGAAGAATGTTCAAGTTTCTGGCGTACACCGGCTGGTTCACGCTTCTGCTGCGTTCGACGTTGAAGGTAATCCAGAAGTTGTGGATGTCGCTGTAGATAGCGTCGAAGCGCACGAGGGTTCCAGGCTGTAGCGGTCCGTCAAAACGAGTACGATGGTAATGGCGGTTAGGATGTGATCGCGTGTATATGAAGTCGGGGAAGAGAACACCCTCCAGGTTCCACTGGGGTCTCTGAAATCAAGAAGACGATAAGATCGTGGGGGCCAGCCAAAGTCCGTACCATTTGTTCTCCGCCTGGTGTCGTCGCTTCCCGAAGTCCTTGTACTTGATCGTATGCGAGCTCATCGGAGTTAGATTCGTCGTCGTGGAGCAGCGGCGGTGGTTGGAACATATGTTTTGCGCGCTGCCATGGCTAAAAATAGGTAAAGTTAGAACCTCAGGCTGTCATGAGCTGGGAACTCACCGTATCGTGCACTAAGACCATGTTATCAATGTCGACGTGCTCGAACTTGTACAGAGCGAAGTGTGCAGCGAATGGGTCCATGATAGAGTAGTCGCACTGGACGAAGGCCTTCATAGCGACGTCGTGCAGAGGTAGAAGTCCGTGGCCGACGTAGCCGAGGATTCCGAACTCCGGTGACCAGATGCGGCCGCTCTCCGAAACCACCGCCGTCGTTTTGAGCTAAAGAATCAATTTATTCACAATCCTTAGCAACTCCGCAAAATACGGTAACTCTGGTAATGGAAAGACTTACCGCCAACACGTTTCCGAAGCATGTCGGTTCCCAGGTGGTTGGGCTGCGTCCAACGATCTGCAGGATGAAGCCCAGCTCGTTGGCGTCGAACGTAAGACAGTCGCCGAACGAGTAGTGCGACTCCACGCAGTCCACACGCGATTTTGACCAGTTCATCTCGGCGGCCTGCTGCATGTCGACGACGAACAACGAGTACGGCATCAGGAACACCCGGCCACGTTGGCTGTGGGGGACGTAGACGGCGCCGACAATAGGACCATCGAGGCGAGAAGCGATGACGACGCCGGTGTAGCGCTTGCAGCCTTCTGGTGGAGTTGCGGAGCTCATCTTGGGACCAGGCGGCGGACGACCAGGGACACAGGAGAGGACGACGAAAGGTCGACGGGAGCCCTCCAGTCACCGTCGTTTAGGCCGAGGTTTCCTCTGCAGGACCCCGTCTATTCAAGGAACTCCCTTACTGAGAAACTTCTACCCTTGGACACCCTTTCGTTCCAGCCAGTGTCTCCTTCGGTGGAAATGATTCCTATGATAAACTGTGTCGATTTACCGAGGAGGATCAACCTCCTTAGTGACAGCCTCGAGGAGTGAGAGGGCATACTGACATCAGAATCATTGTCAGCTTCGAGGGTCCGAGGATAAGGGCCCAATGAGAGTCCAAACTACCTAGTTCGAGTTATCGGGTTCGACGGCAACGACCTGGGCTTCTTCCTGCAGATCGTTGGACCCCAACCTGCTGGGAACTATACATAATAAGGCTACAGTATGTCCCGTTAATGTGTATAAGCCTATGTTCCAGGAGGCAAGTGAAATCCACAAGAATAACAACATTGATTTTATTCGCATGGACAATTTAATTAAATGTTGCCAACAAACAAAGAGGGTTCACCTCTATTAAGCTCCTTGGAGTTCTGCGCCTTCGGGGGAAATCTCCGTCGTGTTCCTTCGCAGCTTGTTCCGTTGTTTCTGGAACCAGTGGACAACGCGGTCAAGAGTCGAAACCTTATCCGCTCGAAGCTTCTCTTCCTCTGGAGAGATCTCGGCTTCCAAGCGTTTCTGGGAACGCTCCTTCTTCATCTTGAAGCTGAATTTCCGCCCTTTGCGACTTTTCGAGCTTGGCGATTCTTGAAGTTCCTCGGGCTTTGGCTGCTCTAATTGGCTTGCAGCCGCCAAGTCACTTTCGACTTGCCCGATCAGGTCGTCCAAGAAGGCGGCGACTTCTGAATCAACTGTTCGCCCTTCATCTAAATCTTTCAGGATCTGTCTCGCCTCCAATTCATCCATGATGCTGGAAAGGAGAGAACGGGTTCCGTCGGGCGAAGTCATTATTTCTCGCGTCATTGATGTATGGATGGCTTATATGTGGAAACCATCAGTGCTTAGCGACGCGACAGTTCACTCAAAGCTCAGAGTCACACTGTGGGAAGAAATGCCACTGCTAGCCACTATGCAGTGACGAATACCGAGCAACCTCACACAAGAAATTCCGATGAAACTCTCTACAACATAAGAAGCCCGTGTCTTTTCCCCCACCTTCCATAGCAGTAGCCCTGTGCCAAGCCACCCCTTTAATCAGATCATGAAAATACGATTGCTTCAAACTGAACAGGTAGAGGCTATGTACAGTATCTCCGAATGTCGGTCAGTTGATGGTCGTGTACTTCGGGTTCTTATTCGCCTCGTAGACGTTCAGAGCTACCGGTTTCCCGTAACCGTCGACCTAAAGAAGCAGGCTACTCTTAAGGATCATTTCCGAATTTACCAATTTGGCTTCGACGCGCACCACCGTATTATTGCGATTCCTCTTCATCTGGACTGTCTCCAGGTCCACGTTGTCGGGCATACGGTACTGGCGGTGGAGCTCCCTTAGTGCGCGGTTCGGGTCCACGGGGTCTTCTTTGCGTGCGTTTATCTGGAGATCGTAGCCGTACACGTCTATGTCCACGTCCTCAGGGTTGTAGGTGGGTCCGAAGCTCTGAAGGTCGATGCGAGCGGAGAAGCCGTCCTCCGTGTTCTTGACCTTCGCGAACTGACTCGCTTCGCCGCTAAATTAAGCTCTAGAACACGAAGCTGAAAGCGTCTTACCTGGGCACTTCCCAGTCGGTGCTGGACATCCGACGGACTATCTTGTGCTTGCTTCCGAACTTGTTACGCTTGTTGTCCAGCTGGGGTTCCATCTTGTAAAAACACAAGGGGGTGAAGTGTGGACATAGGTAAGCTGATTTTATAGGACAAAGGAGCGCCTGTTGTTCTTGGCGGAAAAGGCGGCGCTTCTTCGTGTTTTCTTGTTCTGTTAGGGAGTGATCGCATCTGATCGATCACTAAGGGTTAAGTGGATGGAATGAGCACAGGACATGTGAAAGGAGAAGTACCTTATAGGTAGGGTTTGCCCGAACCGACCGTCGGTCGACTTTTTCTGTTCGGTTCGGTTCCAAAAATTTGGGTTCTTTTGGGTCGGGACAACCCTACTTATAGGTAGGCATCACTTTTACAGAGGAAGATCAGAATTTGATGTCGACCAAGGATAAGGTTGGCGGATCGAAGTGGAAGGTCACGTCCCACCCTGGATGGGATGTTGAGCCCAGGAAGGTTCGAATCTTAACAACCCAAATCATGTTCAATCACCTGTTCAATCACCAGATCACAGAGTTCAGCGTGATCTTAAACAATCACATTGTCTTCAACCTGTTGTTCTCGACCACCCTTCATGACCTCCTTCCAAGCATCAATCAACACAAGGACTTCTAAGAAATCGACGTGGATTTTGGCGACTACTTCAGTTCCGGAACGCATGTGTTCGGTGCGCCGATCTTCGACAAACAAGTGATTAAGACGCGGAACGAATTCATCGGTTCTTGACCTCTGCAGTGGTCGCAAACTGACGGCAGCCAAGTGCCAGCCGAGTCCTGCTGCCAGCTCGATTTCCGTTGTAAGAATCCGTGACGAGGAACCTCGGGTACATCATGTGTTTCGGGCACACATCAGTGCAATCTGATGTAAACAAGTACCGGACGGCCTCATAAATAACGTTGGACGCTCGCAAATCTCGATTACATCCATCACACGAAAAGTGCTGCATGGGAAACCTTCCGACCTAGACTCCCTTGTTACATGGAGAAGCAGTACCAACTCGTCACTTCATTTATAAACGGCAGCTAATAATGACGACAAGCTCAACAACTCGCTTTCAGCAACAAGGTGGGACTGGACGTAGACAATAAACAACGATCAACAAGTGAATATTGACGACAGCTAATGACCGTACGCTCCGTAGCTGCCTCCTCCGTAGCTGGCTCCTCCGTAGCTACCTCCACCATAGCTACCTCCGCCATAGCTTCCTCCGCCGTAGCTACCGCCACCGTAGCTACCTCCGCCATAGCCGCCTCCGTAGTTGGCGCCACCACCGTAGCCTCCATAACCACGGTTGCCACCGCCACCTCCGTATCGACGGTTTCCATTGCTTCGAGAGCCGTAGCTGGAGGAGACCATTTGCTGCAGATCGGCTGGAACTTCTTGGTGGGCTTCTGACAATACTTTGATTAGGTCGGCAGCCTTCGATACGTTGTTGAACGAGAAGAAGGTGTAAGCAGTTCCCTGAAACAAAGAAACAATGCATTAGCAAAGGATGCAGGGATAGTGTAGCTAACCTTCTTGTCACGACGGCCGGTACGCCCAATGCGGTGAACATAATCCTCCGATGAGTTTGGGTAATCATAGTTCACCACAAATTTAATGTCATCCACGTCTGGAATGATGTAATCTTAATATGCCTTCACGGTCAATGCTTACCCAAGCCACGAGCTGCAACATCAGTAGCCAGAAGAATGGGTGTCTTCCCACTCTTAAACTCCTTCATAACCCAATCGCGCTCACTTTGCTGCTTGTCACCATGAATGCACAGGCATGGCCACCCATCACGACGCAGGTTGCGCGTAAGCTCGTCGCACTTGCGCTTGGTTTCACAAAACACAATTGTTTTGCACTCGTCTTGCGCAAGAATGGTTTCCAACAGTTGAAAAAGGCGCTGCGGTTTTTCATGATCCTCTACAATTGCGACCTTCTGTGTAATGTTGTGATTAGCAGAAAGTTCCATGGAGCCAACGTTGAGGAATGCCGCATCCTTCTGGAAGTCGCGAGCCAGTGCGCGGACTTCTTTGGGCCACGTCGCGGAGAACATCATGGTCTGGCGGTCAGGCTGCAATAGAAGAGAAATAATTCATGATACTGTGACTACACATACCCGAA